>KN887892.1:6629-18474 GCA_000934455.1 Apostichopus parvimensis | reverse complement strand
AGTGTAGTCTTGAAAACTGATATGACATGGTGTCTGTTTGTCTTGTTAATCACTACTTGAAAGTGAAGTTAAACAACAATTATCTCAGCTTTGAAAAACAGCTGCAAATGATCACTATCCTGTAACATTTGTGTTCTTGGTTGGTCATATCAGCTCAGCACTGGCGGATCCAGGGCCTTTGTTTGGGAGGGGCCAAAGTGGCGTTAGAGTGATATGGGGGAGGGGTCTAAGGGGAGGTGGTACCCCCCTCCCCATTGGAAAATTTTCTATTGCTGAATGCCCTCAGATGCAATTTGGTGCGACAAAAGTGTACAATGGTGATGTTAATTTAAATATTTATAAAACAAAGTTGGGATCATCTTTCTCAAGAAATTTTATTTTTCATAGGTTATAAATTTCTTACAACAAGCCTGTAACTGCAAAATGATGATAAACTGTAAATCCTCATGCTCATACATTTAATTTTAAACCAGAAAACGAAAAGGTTTAGACTAGTCTACCACTGCTATTCCTCTCGATTTTTTTAATTTCCAATCATATGATTTAGCGGATGTTCGGAAACACTTTTTGGCTCACCTTTGGGGGGGGCATGGCCCCCGTTGGCCCCCCCCCCCCTTGGATCCGCCAGTGCAGCTCAGCTGTTCTTTCAAAGCCTTTCTTTGTTTTAATCTTTAATCCTTGTAACAACACAGGGCAAAATGTTCACTTCTTAAACGTAGAATTTCAGATGCATTCCACTCATTAACATGGGCCATGCCATATTACATACCAAAACAACATAATAATTGTCAAAGATACTTCTACAAGAATTGGCCAGTTCTTCATCACATTGTTTTTTTTCAAAACATGAAAAGTATATTGAATATTAATGAGGTAAAATCTTCAAGTTGCAATAACTTGGCAACCACAAGTTGGAGATTTTTCAAACTTGGTATGGTGATATTGGTAGACCACCTTAACATGCTGATGTGTCTTGCAATTGATATCATGCATATTTATGAGGAGGTGGGGCTGAGTGTTATTTTAGTAACATAAGTTTGTATGCACAGTAACTAGACAAGGGAATGATTGATCAATGCCATACTTTATGGGTGGTCCATAATGATTAAATAAACCCTATTGATTTTGGTGCTCATATAATGAAAACGTTGACAAAGTTGACATTTTGCAAAATTTCACAACCAAGTGGAAAATCAGGGGAATGTAACAGCGACCATATTCACAGAGATAATACGTTACGACATAACATTTCATTTAACACCAATTTGTTGAAAAATTAAGTGTCAAATTTCCTTTTTATCTGAAATATCTCGATATTTCATCAGCTCATGTGTATTGACACCCAACCAAAGAAAAAACAATTCTATGACGTCACTTCTAGTTTTTGCAACCGAAAATCTTAAATAGCTACTGGGAAAACATACAAACTTTATCAGCTTCAAAACTTGTCACAGTATTCTTCAGCTACATACACACAATATATGTGCCATTTTAGATAAAAAAAAAAATTAAACCGGAAGTGTCAATTTTCAAATTTAAAGAGTGAAATCTGGTTATCAGTAACAGTCAACATCATAATATCGTAACCCATGATGTATGCTAGTATCATACATTACTGTTTTAGATTAATAACCTAATCCTAGCCAAGATGGATGCCCTTTAATTCATTAATTCAATTAAAACGTAATATCAAATCATAAAGAGGCTTGAACATACCCCCTACACACATATCAAATAGCGCCCTCACTAAAGAAGTACTACCGAAAAGCGAATTATCAACAGTGGATACCGACTGTAACCTAATTAACGTAAGGCCTAAGTGTAACCGCACCTAAGCTTGCCGAACAACACTACAGTAACAATTCTAACACTTCCATAACAAGCCATTCAAGTTAGGATATAGTCTTCGGTGCACCGAGATATGAATCTACACTGCCATTCCAGCTGGGCAGTCAGCCTAAAATATGCCGATTATCTGCGAAATAAAAGTCAAGGAAGTAAAATGCACCTTACCTGTTGCCAAACCCTATCTTTTATTTTAATAAATCCTCCACGTACGAGTCAGGGATGAAGCGTTTCGAGCATATCACTGTGTACTGTAATTTAACTGCACGAACTTTTCCCATCTCTTGAACACCTTAGCTTCTTTTGGTATAAGATGTAAACTTGTTCCGTTTTTCTCGCTCAAGCTGGAACACCCAAACAATACACAACGTTTCGGCATATTATTTTCGAAGAAGCAACTCGACTTACTGCTAGTGCTACGACCAAGAAGTCAATAGATTTATATACATAGTGATACAGTAACCTACGAAGCCACATAGAACGTGTTCGCCTTGTGACGTCACTGCCGAAGCTTTCCGGGAAAGAACGAAAATTCGAACTAATTTGGTAAATCACAACAATCATGCAAATTACGAAAATTTGGCCAAATGAGACAAAAAATGTTAACTTCTTTATTAATAATGCAATAATTCATCAAATTAAGACTGGATTTACGGGAGCATTTTACGTTACCTTTAAATGTTTACATAGGCATATCAAACTCTGAGATGCATAGAACGGCTGTAAGCTATTGGAACTATTGGTAGTATTCATGTTAAACTCCCAAAAGCAGACTTCTCTTTCTGCTCTATGTCTATTTCATTCAGCTTTTTAAAGCATAGAATTCAAGGTTAATGCTATAACCATCAACTACTTAAAAGCAAGTCCTGAAATAAGAATAAGATGTAAGATAATAATTAAACTAAACCAAAAAGTAACCAAAAATATACATGAAATATAGACATGAAAACAGCATCAAAAGTGTCAAACTTTGTTGTAACGCTTGATGACAGGGTCATTCAATGTTACTAGTTTGCATCAAACTTTAAGGGTGTCCTATTAAACACAGCATACTAGCTATTACTATATGACACAGGAGCATATTATATGTATTTGTATGTATTTTAGATCCTCTTTTTTCTACTCAATGTGGTACGCCTACACACCAAATACGAGCTTGGTGCAAGCTTCCCTTCTTAAGATATCGTATTTACAAGCAAGGCGTCACACACACACGCGCGCGTGCGCGCGCTATCATAAAAGGGCGCATTGTAGTACCCATGCGTGTGCTGAACTTTTCTTGGCGGCAAGATTTGACGCCGCATAACACTGTTCGTACTGTATACACAAACATGTACGTAGTGTGTAAAACCATCGTGCGCGTATCTTTATGCATGCCATGGACGGTAAAACACTATAGGTACCTGTAACATGAACAGTGTTACTGAAATGGCGGAGATGGAGACCCAGGAAGGCCTAGCTGCATTTCCACGATTACAGGTAGGCCTAAATGTGCATTTACAGAATTTTACCTATCTTATAAGTATGACGATTTGACCGTTGTCAGATTATGATAAACATTGATCGGCCTTTGATGATGTGGCTTTGTTGCGCTATCGCAACGAAGAATTCTCAATTTGGCAATGACTGTAACGTGCAGTCGTGGAAGAGTGTGTTCTTCAGTGTTGGTTATACGAGCTTGGCATATACAGTCGAGAAAACAAAAACAGGCAGAAAATGTTAGGGTGGGGTATAGCTGATAGCTTGTAACTCCCAGTAATATATTCCAAATGCCCAGGAGAAACTAACTGGTATACGTTGAAACTAGTCACCAATTTCCAGTTACTTAACTGGAATTTTTTCCTGGGGTGTACTGACTGGTAAGCCAACCCATATTGGGTTTCAAATAAATAGATCCCCCCCCCCCTTCCTCCACCCGTGTTCTAAACTAGAATTTTCAATGTGTCAATGACTGCAACGTGCATCACAGTAACTTCCTAGACAAGTACTTATATTTATTCCAATACTTATTTCAAATCTATGATATTTTAACAAAATTCTCTGCAATTTACTGAGTCTGGAATTAATCTCAAATGTATAGTAAAATCACTGGTTCTAATGAGTGCGTGACCATGTTACAATATTCTATTGACTCTGAAGTATGTATACGTACAAATTAAACGTTAGTTCTACACCTAACCTCCATTGAACCAGGGAGCTGCTCCCTGATTGAACGAAGCATGGTAACATCGTAAACTAGGTTGTTAGCTAGTGCGTTTTGAGTGCGCTATCGCGTAGAACGTAAACCTTGTTAGACACTCCCCCTTTATGATAATTAACCGAACTCTACTGGGGAAAATAATTACGCTAATCCTGATAGTTATAGCAACAGTCCAGAATAGAATATTGGTCAGTACTAGCACTATGCGCGTGGATGTATCCAGCAATAAAACGACGGGACATATACTATGCGGCCTACAAGTTTTCACTAACTGACGCCTTCTGACTAATTCGCTTTTAGTTGGATACTGAAATCATACATAGTAATTGATGTTCATGTTTACAAACAACAACTACAAACGAAGAGAAACAAATAAATAAATAAATAAATAAATAAATAAATAAATAAAGTAAAAAACAAACAGCTGCCGAAGAGGCTCCTTAATTAGGCCAGGGCGTGGAATCCAAAGTATAAGCTAGACAATGTCTATTAGCGATTTTCGTTGCTCCGTGGAAAGGAGATTTGAAATTTATTTTGTTTGAACTCTCAAACGAGTGTTCAACTCAAATGAAGGTAGCGCCATGACACTATTACTTGACTGCATACCGCATTGACAGATGGAGCCACGGTTGTTACCTCGAGAGAGTAGAGTGTTCACTATAGAGTGTTTGAATAAGTCAAGTGGAGGTCTTTTCATACGATTATTATATTTACTGATACAGTTTGTTCTGTTCTGCCAATGCAAATTCAAACTAAGTCTTTAAGTGGACAGGGCATTCTAGCCAAAGAGGTAGAAATACCTTCTCGTGGCCCTAAACAGAGCAGTATTTATTTAAACCAAGAGCTTACAATGACTTAGTTAGGCCAATCGATGACAGCTATAGCCTTGGTGAAACCAGGGAGTTGTTTCATAACAACTCCTTGGTTAAACCAAGGAGTTTTTACCTCCATGGTTAAACCAGGGAGTCGTTATTCCATAACAACTCCCTGGTTAAACAACCTTCCTCTGGGTTCGTGATCATTACATCACGTTACTTCTATGAATTAATGATAACATTTATGATGTGATCGAAGAAAAAATACAATTTAACAAATGTAAAGTGCATTCGGCCGGTTGTTCATTACGAAGGACCGAGACTTGCCATTAATATCGAGAACTAAAATGAGATATGTTAAATGCGGCATGTAGACATATCATCATGTTATAGTATAGCAGGACTAAGACGCGTATCATACTGCGATATTTCGGTATGCCGAAGACAAAAAGAAAATGGCTCGTAACCGACATTGCAGGACACATGCACCTCAATCGACGAAAACAAATGTGCCTAAGAAATAATAATAAACGAACCAAATTAGGATGTAAGCTATATAAAGGAGTATGCAACCTCAACTTTCATCTAATATGCGATATGGATGCTTATGATGAATTACCTCCAGAAATAGTTTCAAAATAGAGTGTTAGCTCAGTGGTTAACGCCGGTGCCTTTCAATCATACGGTTCCGAGTTCGAGTCACTCCAAGATTAATTTATGTCGTCCATTTACAGAGTTGTTGACAATTGACAATTCATAATCATCGACCTTAAATAAATATGAATCTAACAGACTGACTTCGGTCAGCTTGCGGCTTTGATAAGCCAATGATGGCTTTTTCGCGAGTTCCTGCTTGCAGGAGGATCTAATATATACTCTTAAAAGGCTTGAGCGAGTCTAAGCATAACACCATCGGACCATTAATTGTTTTGTATTTTATTTATTATCAATGTGATTTTTTTTCTCTGGGATAGAGACGGGTTTTGGAAATGCTGCATAAAATAATGAAGTTCTGAACATGAATAAATACTGACATTATTTCCAGTGTCAGCACTGTTTGCAGTCACCACGAAAATGTGGAAAGAAATACAATGGAAAAGTATATACGGTTTCACCTCCTATACTATGACGTTATATATTGAGAGCGTTTGGTCCCAAAACACGAATTTTAATCCCCGATATCTCGCCAAAAAAAAATATAAAACTAGATAGAGGCAAAGACCCAACACTGAATTAGCTATTCAAGACTAGCTGACTCCTGAATCAATTCAAATTACAATACATACAAAATGTATGATATGTTAAGCCCAGATATATCGCAAAAAGAAGCCTGCAGTGTTACAGAGATCTCTATCACATAAGATAAAGTGGATAGTTGGGCTTGCTTCTATACGTTAATGTTAATACACAATCCGCGGCCATTACGTCAGTGAGTGTAAATATTTGAGCTACCAATTGTACCTACCCCAGCTTTATTAGACCAGATATCCCAACAACCTTTGTTTGATTTCGTTCAAGCAGTATTCTTCTTTGTCGATACCTTTTATGGCGTAAGTTGAAGATCATAGCAAACAGTTTCTTTCTTGGTTACCTATTCAATACGACATCATATGTGTATAACGTACCCTCATACAATACAGCTATGTGTTCTGTGTGGGACGCTGATTGTATGTCCAGAGGTTCGAAACCGGTAAGGAAGGTCGTAATTTCACTGTAGGCGTTTGTCACCTGTATCGAATGCTAGTTCTGTTTTTGGTGACATATTTTGCCTTACTCTAGAGATCAAACATGATGCTATATATATATATATTTGTATACATTGAATTAGTGACGGATTTACGCAACACTGTCCTATTGAGTGGGTTGGGAAGTGCCGGACATCCGCATACAATACTGATTTCGCATTCAAGGTAATGAACACCCAGTTCTCAGACGAACCGACAATTAATAACTTTCTTGGTGACCTGTTGGGAAAATTATTGAAGAGATATGATTTCCGAATTCCGATCAAAAGTGGCAAGGAGCTTCTCAGGTTGACGTACTTTCAAGCTTATTATAACTTCGAGAAATATTTATACCATAAAAGGGGGCGAGCACAGAAGTTGTACCCAACGCACTGCTACGCTGAGGTAGAACACTGCTTGTTATACGCGTGTATACCGTCGGATGGCAATATATATACATATGAACCTGTCGGTGGGGGGGGGGGGGAGGGGAAGCCATTGGTCATTGGCGCCCTTCCAGAATGAATTTACTTTTGTAGCTGCCAACAGGGTTCACGTACTATTAAAAAACGAATATGAACTTGCTACAGGAAATTACAATGAATACAACAAAAACTTCTATTCCACAAATTAGAAAGTATATATTGTTTTTTTTTTCTTTTCTTTTTTTTTATTAGCAAACCTCTGAGGCGTTCGCAGAATTTCATTTTTATGGTGCAATTGTGGTGAAATAAAGGGAAAAGTATGGTTCCATCGGATTGTGTCAAGTTTAAATACAGCTTTAGATATATAGTTTGTCCTGCAAATTAGTATTTTAACTATTTCATAATTCCGTATAGACATGTGTTTACTTTGTGAACCTTGTAGTTATAAGTGCTCCTAAATGAGAGTGACGGAAAGCAGTGTTAGACTGCTTCCAGAATCAATTTATACAATGGCGCAGTAATTCAGCTTCCAAAAGATAAATGATGACAGCGTAATTTTTACATTGCTAGATGTCCAACCACGGTGAATTAGAATGGGCATAGGAAATGACATAAAATAAACCTAGTTGTGAGTTTGCTTGATTACGGAAGCGTATTGCTGCCACGACCAATTTGTTTTTAAAGTTTTCGAAATTTAAAAAAGATTTTCGACATTACGAATAGATTTTCGAAAGTACGAAAAGATTTTCGAAATTTCCAATAGATTTTCAAATTTTCGAAAATCTTCAAACTTAAAAAAAACAAAAAAACCGTCATTACGAAAAAACAAAAACTTTGGTGTGCCAGCATTACGCTTCCGTACTTGATCACATTTAAAGCCATTGAAGACTCGCCCCAAACCGCATGCGGCCATCTGAAAAAGTTAACTTTCTGTTGCTTGCAAGTGACGTTTTGTTCGTGTCGCTACAAAATGCAGACAGTAATGAAATATGATACCTTGTTATCTTTAGCTGGACTTGAGATGTCCATCGCTGTATCGTTTATACCAGGGAGTTGTTTATACAATGTGCTGTGGGTATTGACCGCAGCTGTGTGTGTACTGACTGTACACTAGTGTCTAATTACCGACGGTAGCAAGCTGTGTGTGTATTTTCTGGGATCGATGGTGGTGTCTAACACTTCTGTTACACCTCATTTGAAACTAGGTCAGATTACCGGCATTAGACGTTTCTTTTTGCGCGAGTCTTCACACCCTTTAACGAAATAAACAAAACAATAGAGAAAGACAAAGAAAAAGAAAGGAAGTGTTTGGTTGTTGTCAGTTCCGTGAACATCTGGTAAAGTAGATGACTTCAACCCATCATTTCGTTGACTTCGAGACCAACTTCCTTTCTAATCTTGCCGATATGTAATCCAGGTGCAGGCCCTGCGTGGTTGTTGGTGTATAGCATTTAGCAAATTCAGTTGGATGGTTACACTCAGTAAGTGAAATCAAAACAACATCTCAGTGTTGAAGATGATAAGTCTTTGTGACATTGTGGACGTGGAATTGGTATAAAGAATACTTATGAGCTTTTACCAAACAGATCCTTATTATACGAGTGTTAGCAAACCACAGAGCGCACATTAAGAAATTCAGACTTGAAATGTATCGTTTCTGTGTAAGACATTGTAAAACATGACTATAATGTCGAAACATCACAATGTTCTCGGAAGTTTGACAAATTCTCTGAAAGTGATAATTGCAGGTTCTGTAAGGCTAAGAATTAAACGGTCAAATTTCTTGAAATTATTATTATAATCATATTAGAAAGTAACGTCATTACATCTTCCATTTCCCACCATAATTCACTGAATCTATACAAGAGTCTGTCTTAAAGACGTCCAATAATCTCTCTAACTTCAACACCATGTACTTCTTATCTTCAAAGTGGTGCGCTGGACTTGTAAAACGTGCTGCAACCGGTCTTGGCTACGTGTTAAAATTTGTTTAAAGAATGACCACCATGGTTTTCCAAAGATTGGTCTTGAGAAAAATGGAAATGGCGATCAATGATAGATTATATTCTGTGTTTATTTAACCTGCATAAACCCGGTTATTTCAACTTTAGCATATATTTCACAATTCAATCCCCAACGTTATATTAAATTATTCAACTATGCAGTGTATACGGTGTTTGTCTACAACTGAACTTTCTACCTTCATTTTGTCCTACTACAGGTCACTGGTTTGTAAATAAAATACTGGGTTTGTTTTCTTTGTACGGTGGTTGAACTTCTTGTTTTTTCAATTTTCAATTGACAGGATCCCATTTTTTCATTCTTGTACACATTATGAATAGGTACCATGTTAACATATCTATTTGTAATTATGTTTGTACATTTAAACCGTGTTGTACACTTAAGAACCTACCAACATTCACTGCATAGACTACACAAACACGGGAGAAATCATGTAGATCTGCATGTGTTTGTTTATGTGGGTGTTTATTTGTATGTGAGTGTGGGCATGTCTAGGCCTCACAACTGGTAACATGGGACAAAAGAAATTCCTATCACCAGTTGTCGAACAAAAGAGAACCATAGTTATCGGTTGTCCAAACAAAGGGTTAGAATAAAGGGAAATGTCAGCGGTTGTATAGCTTATATCATAGAAAACAAGATTGTATGTGTGTATGTGTGCTTTAAATTAGTATAACAATGAAGTTGCATTATAATAAATACTACTACTACTACTGCTATTACTATTACTACTACCACTACTAATACTACTACCACCACCACTACAATATGACTACTACTACCACCACTACTGCCACTGATATTACTACCACTACTACTACCACTACTACAACTAACACTACTATACTACCACTACACAGGGCCGGATTTACCAATGGGCAACGTGGGCAGCTGCCCACGGGCCTCCACAACAAGGGGCCTCCACATACTTCATGAAAAAAATATATATAAGGGGAAATTTGAAGAATAAAAATTAAATGTAGGCTGACAAATATCATCAATCAAAATCATATTGCGCGCGGCTTACGCCATGCATACGCTTCCATTTCGCATCCAAGAACCCTTAATTATTGGAAAAAATCCAATACCCCTCCCCTTACACACCTCCCCAAGGACGGCGATCACTGGAGGGGGGGGGGGCCTCCACCACTGAAGGTTGCTATTACTACCACTACTACAACTAACACTACTACTACCACTACTACTACAACTACTATACCACTACAACTACTACCACTACTACTAGTTTTCATTCCCTATCTAGACTTATCTATAAAGACACACTGCAGGGCTGCACCCACCTAAAAAAAAACCGGCATCTTGTAATTGTTTAGTTTCATTACCCAAATAGAACAAAGTATGTATTCAAGGGTTTATCACTGGTCGTTTTGGCATTCAACGGAGAAAGGGGATTACACCTTGCAAGATAACCCTTCCTCTTCCTCTCACCCTCATACCCCCAGCCCATTCCTCTGTAACCCAAGCACCCTACAGGTTTGAGGGTCTATATATATTCCGTGATTCGTATAAGTTAGTTAACCGTTGAAGGGTTTGTTAAAACTTAAACCTTCAAGTTTACATGGAAAAGACAATCCGAGATTCACAAAGACAAATGAATTATACGATAAGAAGATGTACCTTTGTTTTTAATGCTCTTCTCTTCACTAATCATGTCTATATTTCGTAGCTGAGTAGCCATTATTTCATTATATTATATTAGACTGGTCGAAGTAAATATATCAATTCCAATCCGCTACATCAAACAGTTTAATATGAATAGTTTTGTTATGTCTATTTTGTAACCTCCTTTTAGTGTAGTTCTTTCGGAATATCGTACTTAATCAAGTCCGATGAAAGGAAATGAAATCATCCTTATGATATCGACGATCAGAATAATACTCTTGGATTTAAACGTTCAAAGGTGAAATAAAATTGTTTCGTCTTTGAAGCATTCCCTGTTTTCAATATTTCTCGCTAGTACCATCACCTGCATTTCTGTGTAAATCAACGAACGTGGTTACCATTTCTATGGATTGACAACTAAGCAACAAGAACCAACCGGAAGCTGTAGCAGCGGCCTTTTCCAGTGACGTCATAGTGTGTACCAGCCAATGAGTGTGACATAAAAGAAGGCGCTTCGCGAAGAGAAGTCTATTTGTTAGCTGCATTTATTGACAGATAGAACGCAATCACAGGAGAGTGCACTACTTTCAGATATTTTGAGAAACTTCGTAATCATCAGCAAGGGTAACATGATGAAAGCAATTGAAGTAAGTTCTATCTTCGCTTTATGTTTAGACCAATTTATGTTGTTATTACTCTAAATGTTAAACGGATATATTAGACTTACATATGCCACTAATATATCATTTCATGACCGCGAGCCGTAACTATTGTGTAGGGACGTCAGGGACCACCCCGTCGAGGGTCACGTTATATTTAAATCATGGTTTACGGTCTCTTTGTCATTCCATGAGAGTTAGTTGATAAATTACCAACTATATAAAAATAGCAGGGTAGCTTGTAAATAGGTATAGGCATATGTGTATATTTATAGTTTCAATAAGATATACTTAATATAATGCCTGGTTAAGTGCTCATTTCGTTTGCTGATAATGTCACCTGTCCATTCTTATTTAAGTTTGCCGCAATTACTATAACGTAATGTTTATTTCATTGCATTATATATTTCATATGAGATGTATGCCATTGTTATTATTGTCATGGAATGCATATATGTCATATGTACATTACATCTAGAAGGATATTCCATAGCTATTATTCTAATGAAGTCATTGTGCGGGTTATTATTAT
>KN887891.1:9145-20768 GCA_000934455.1 Apostichopus parvimensis | reverse complement strand
AATTGTTCACCCTTATGTTTTTCTTGAAATAACGCCTGCATGGTCTTACGTTACGGCCGAGTTCCAAGGCTTGTTTTGGAAGTAATGTTTTACATGTTTTCAGTTTGGCGTAAGAGGTAATGTTATTTACCAGTAATCCAACCATACATTTCAGTGCTGAATGTAAAATTGGCTGTGTGGGAACATGATAGTTCAGTAAAGTAGTAAACTTTACAAGCAACTTGTTTGCACGTGTATGTACCAACAGAGCCAAGCACAGACGTTATCAACCTTTCCCTAGCTGAATAAAAACCCACTCCTTATGCCTCCCTGGCGGCTTAGCTCACTTTCCCATCTACCGTGTCCAGCCTCTGCCTCTCTAATAAAACAGAAACCCGAGCAGCCCTCTCCCCTTGTAAACTAAAGAAACATTACTACCAAAACATTTGTCTAATGATATTGGCTCATATGACCAATTTTGTGGTAGAATACCATATTTTTGATGGATACGACAGCATAAGTTACTTCTGTGGTCGAACTCTATGGAACGCAAAAAGGGCAAAATCAAACAACAACAACGATCATTACATTGATGACTATATAAATTCAAATGACGACGACGTGATTTGATGTAATGATGTTATACTTATGTGCAATAACAACATTAGTGTATACAGCAGCTACGTAAAATAGTATAACAACGACGCAAAAATAAACATTAACATCATATACCAGTATGACAACGTCATTTTTTTCTGTAATGTCATCGTTAATTATTTTATTGACGGGTAAACCGCATATGATAACAACGTAAACACACTTGAAGCCTACGTAAACTGCACTGATAACATGCTGAGAACAGAAGATGACGGCGCTATTTCACTTAACGTAATAAAGATATACATCGACGTAGTAGATCGCTACGATGACAGCTTTCCAAACAACAACTTTTAATCCAACGGCATAAATTCATGTGACAACGTAATATCATGCAACGAAAGGAATGGCGCGCTTCTACTTTTTGAACTGGATTCTATAATTTGAACCAGATCCGAATAAGCGGGTCTGATTTGAGCCAGAGCACTTTCCGTATACGTTTCGAACTAAATGTGGTCGTTACCGTTGTTTCCGAGCACGAATTGTGGATTAGTTTTACAAGAGGATTTCTTACGGCAAAGGTATTATATTCGAGAATGTCCGACGAAATAGGAAATATATAAGTTGAGGGGTCTAATTGAGAGTGGATTGAAAAACGCAGAAATTGCAGATTATTTGGAAGTTTCGGAAAGGAAAGTGAAAAGTGATCTATTGAATGATATAAGCAGTGAGTCATACCCATGATATTCTACTATCATTCTGGCAGTCTATTCCGTCAAACAAAATGCCTATATGTTCATTCAATTAGTAGCCTATTATACTGTGTTGTTTGCAGGCGCGTAGCCAAGGGGGAGGTGGGGGGGGGGGCGAAGGGTGCAGCCTCCCCCCCCCGTTGAGCATTTTTTTTTAAAAATTGTTTTTATGTTTTTATGATATCGCTAGTAATTTCAAAAGAGAAAATGCCAAGATGCAACTTACAAGGCCTGGGAAGTGCCATTTCCAGCGATCTGTACGCTTCGCGCCAACTTATGGTGGCGCTACGCTTAGATAGTTTGCAATGCCGAATCTACGGCTCTGATAATTTGCCAACAGTTTCGCCCCTCCCTTGGCAAATTCCTGGCTACGCGCCTGGTTGTTTGATGTTTGCAACTTACCAAACTGGTTGTTGAATGATACACATATAAATTAAAAAGAAGTACCGTAGTAAACAGATGCAATATAAATGGGTGTCTACAAACCTAAGATAAGACCCATTCGCTATAAGACCCGCTGCACATTAAGAGCCAACGAAACTACAAAACTAAGCCTCAACCGCTCAATTAAGTCCCCCCCCCCCCACCAGCTGCAAAACCAAGACCTCATCAAAACGAATATCCGCATATGCATGTAAGGTGGATCACTGTCAGAAGGATCATGCACTGGGGGATGCGGGAATATATATTTTTCGATGACACAGATGCAATGATTGATCAGTATCAATATTTAAAACAGCACCAGTTTTAAGAAGAAAACTGGGCGTACTATAACTAAATGATTGTGCTAAGAGAGGTAGAGCGCATTTTCATCTGAAAATCCAACACAAAACGCTATAGAATGTTTTTAAATATTTTGCATTAACATCAGCCAATCATCCTTGAAATAAACTGTATGATTTAAGAAGTAGACCAGAGTCGCAACCAGAGCGGCTCGGTCGGAAATGTGCCCCCCCCCCCACTACCACCATCGACAGTGTCAGTTTGACTGCGTCTCTTTCACGTATGTGACTGTGTAGTTTATCCTAGTGCATGCGGTTGATTGATATTCTAACATATATAGTCATGTAAACCTATATAATAATTAAGGTGACCAGACGTCCCCGAAGATTTTCTAAAAACCTCCATAGTATACCT
Source organism: Apostichopus parvimensis (assembly GCA_000934455.1). Classification (NCBI taxonomy): domain Eukaryota; kingdom Metazoa; phylum Echinodermata; class Holothuroidea; order Aspidochirotida; family Stichopodidae; genus Apostichopus; species Apostichopus parvimensis. The sequence goes on along the minus strand of KN887891.1, from coordinate 18,303 downwards.
TAATATCCTCAAAACGACTGAATATGCATAAAACTCTTATTTAAGCATACTCTGACTGTTTGACCTAAAGCCTATAGCTTATATATATTTTTTATTTATCCTATAGCTTTGAGACCTATTGCTAGCTGATGAGCCTGAGGTTGTTGTATGTTTCTTCCAACAATAAAAAATATATATTATACAAGTTCAGATAACAGCAAAACTCACTCCTGCTCTAAGAAATTTTAAAATTACATCTACCCCATATCCTAATTCTCGAAGAGTTGCTTCCAATCTTCGACAGTTGTGTATTTTATTCCAGTTCCGTGTTGACTATTCAAACGAGGATTCGGTGGGCTTGAAACAGTAACTCCCGCTAGAAAATCAAAGCATATACTGAGACGGCTCTGGTCGAAAAAGTAGAAGCGCGCCATCCCTTTCGTTGCATGATATCACGTCACATGATCACATTTTAAAGGTCTAACAGGGAATTCTGGCCCGGGGACATTATGGGACATTTTGGGGCCATGAGGATACATTATTCTTTCTCTTTTATTTGTCAGGCCCACTAAATGTACTATTGGCCCGGGCCCGGGTGGGCGGGGGGAAGGATCATGATTTCTCGAAGTTCGTCATATGTGAAATCTAAAGCTCACTAGAGCACCAACGATATTGGAATAGATAGGAAGCAAACTGTCGAAGACTGTGATATTTAAAAAATGTTAAACTTTCGATTAATTCCTCATATGTCGTACCTGAATTTTGATGGTGTATGAGAGGATGTATTGATCATTTAGGATCATGGCACTCTATTATTTATGTCCTGTCATTTATAAAAACATATAATCTTGTCATCATTGGGCACATCTGCACCCTTCTCTATAATGCATTGGGTTTTTAAATATAGCACCCGGTACTCTTAGCTGGTACTGATGTACGGTTGTGGGACTTAGACAGTAGTTCCTGTACCAGCTATAAGTATCGGCTGATATTAGAAGTTTTGGGTTTAGGAAATTTTCTTAGACAACAACAAAATATGGGTTTGCTATGTTAGACTGGATTGCCTTCATCTCTGTCACTATAGGTGTACAAGTTGGAACTATTGCAATTTTGACAGTTAGACTCTGGACATAGAAAATTGATTGCAGAAAACGTGAATCCTTTAAGAAAGTGCATATTAATTGTTTTATAAAATTAAGCCTGATTGGATATTAAGCATGCACCATTTACTCAATTGTATCCTACGAATTTGCAAGAAATATTATTTGTTTCAGTGTTCTGCTTACATTTTCGACTCACAACCGACCCCAAGAAAAAATCTTAAACGGTCATATGGTCAATGTAAGTTACAGTTTCAGAAAGCTTCTTGTATAGCAAACGCCATCAAACCGTGAGGCTCATATACTTCATAATTTCCCACCAGCCCTCAGCCCCAGCCCCCAATGGAATGTTTGTAAGTCGTTAAGGTGCTTAATTGTCCCTGTTGCGCTTCCGTACTACACAACGAAAAAGTAATAATTAAGTTATGACTTTGTTCAAAGAAGGAATACGACTTTGGACTTTGGTCACATTGACGTGGACAGTGTGTCAAGAGTACATAAACTCGTTTACACAGATAATCGAAGATAGTGGTAGCAGTACAGGCAGTTGATAAAACGAAGACAGTAGTTAAATTAGGATGGAACTGCGTGGTAAAACAAAAAGTTTCATATGCGTCCTAATATCGTTCTTAGTGCTAACCGTGTTTTTTCACACTTCCGGAAGAAATCTCCAAAGCTACATACCTAATAGTTTTCAATTGCAGCTCCAAACGTACTTATCAGAAAATGTGTGAAAGTTGGATTGACACCGAACAACAAGGTAATGTATCTAATTTGCAACGACGCTAGGTACCGTCAAACATCATGATAGTTTTATCATGAATTGGTAAAATCTTTTCAGTCCTCAATGGTAAACTTTGTCTGGGAATTCGTTATACTATGATGTTTTTAAGATCCCCGTCTCTGCTTACATATAATATCTTTCGTGCTACCTAGCTGTACCTCGTAGGACTGCGTAAATTGTTCGAAGAGTTTGGTTTTTGCTAAAGATTCAGTCAGCGGGATAACGTGAGCTACAGTAAAACAAAAAGCAGTTTACGTAATATCACATTTATGCTTACCGCGAACATATCATTACAATGCAAATTGCAAAAGTATGATTGTCGAAAGGCCTACAAACACACATGATACCTCTCATTACGGCCATTCTGCACTAATGTTTGACCGGAAAGGAGGGTGGTACAGGTTTCCTTAAACGAAATGCCAAACCACATTTAAGGTACCTCGCATGCAAGTGTTGTACCACAGATAAAATGGAAACACAAGAACGCAAGTTTTTCTCTTTAGACCACTCGGAAGCAGCACAAAGAAGCCAGTTACACTTCCACAAGGAAGAATCACTAAGACTGTTAATGTGAATAACGTACAGCTTAGTAATGTCACATAATAACTGTAGGTACAATAACGTCATCTGTCAATACATCTTCGCTTTTGAGCGCTGTACATTTTTGAAATAGATCGGCTGTAGCTTCTATATTTTTGGGATGGAAGGTTACTGCAACCACATTTACTCCCAACTCATGAAGCACCGTCGTAGTATCACCTAATGGGCCTTTATGAAGGAAGTTAGAGTTTGAGAGGAAACGGTTTGAGCATTTCAATGAATCCCTTTCGTTTGCTTCCATCGAAGATTTGCCTGTTGAGCACGGTATTGTATTGGTATTACATGCCTTTTTCCTACATCTCGATAACAGTCATAATGGAGGGATCTAAATGGGAATGAAAACACTCGATCCTGTAAATAAACGGTGATGTAATGCTCTTTGTGGTTCCTTTAAGCCTTCAGTCACGTTTCACCAGCTTTAATAACATATCATATTAGGACGGAGTAACTTCCTCTTCTTCGCAGTAACCAATATCAATTGATTATCTACATTACGTTACTTGTGACCGTTTATCTTCAACAGGCGATGTCTTCGGTTACAACACCGCTGTCAGACACACAGAGGATGATACCCTTAGAATAAAACCATTCAAGCCCTTGCCGGTTTATAAAAGAAAGACAATTTCAAACATAACTGATTTAGCAATTAATAAATACCTATTACGAAAAACCTGTCCAAGTGCATTTCAACACCGAATACCGGACCGATACGTAGGAATATAGATATTGTTGCTCGTACGAAAACAGAAAGTAAATGTGAAGTATTTGGAGAAGGACTGCTACATGCTTCTGTTGGAATTGAAGCCAAAATTACAATAAAAGTAGATTTATCATTAAACAAAACAATTCATACACAACATTTCTTTAGTATTTTGGCCGTCGGGGAACAACACATCTTTGCTGTATCACCTTCAAGTGTTAGAAGAGATCCTTTTGAAGTACATTTTAGTTACACACCAACTATACCAGGTATTTATCAATTGTACGTGGAGGAGATTTCACGTTCAAGCCAGAAACAACTTCATGGGAGTCCATTTACGTTGATTATTAATGGGTCAGCCATAGATGTCAATGAAAGAATTAATGAAGCTAACAGGCTTCCATCTTGTCAAACCATTCAGCAACACGATCCCTCTTGGTTAGACGGGGACTGGGTAACGCGAGATCTTGCTGGAGATGAACGTGGCACGTTGAGGAGTGGTTGGGTCCTCCAACCTAGGCGATGTAGTTTCGACATATTTACGACTGATGACCTTGAAAGAGCTTCGTTGTCATCAGTGTCAAGTACCATCGTTGTTCTTGGCAGATCTACCGAGAGGGGTATATTTTTATCTTTAGTAGACTTGGCGCTGAGGAAGAAAGAGAAGACAAATCTCAAGGATTCAATTCTCTGGAGATGCTGGGGTATGGAGGAAGTTCGAATCGGTAATCTAAGATTTATATATCAAGACTTTAGAATTGAGGGCGCTAGTATGGAGCACATGAATGATAGCACACATATAAACATAACATGTCACAATGACAAGAAAGTAAGTAATAACAACGACTTCTTCGGGGACGCAATTGGCTATTTTAAAGAAACTTTATTCACGGAAAGAATTCAACCGGATGTTGTAATAATGGTCGTGTTAAATGATCTCCAGTTAGAGATACTGGAAAAAACAATTCCACCACTTTGGAATGGAACGTTCTACGCATTGAATGGATTCAAAGCTCACGAAGGTTCGTTATATACACCGAATGGAAAAGAGACTGACGCAAAAAGCGCAAATGGTTTTACCCTAGATAAACGTATAAGAAATTTGAACGGTTTTAAGTTGGCAACACCTTGGAGGCACACAACTGAAAAAGCACCATTCATAATGATGTCGATGCACTGGCATAAACCCTGCAAAGTCATGAACGGAACGGTTAGGGTATGCAGTAACCCAACAGAAATGATTGCTCAAATTCTTCTCGGCATGGCAATCGCACCAGAGGGAAAGGACGCTTGGCTAGTTTCATTGAAAAACTGTGAATCAACTACTAGAAACGTCAATCGAAAGATCCGATTTTGCCACGACTGTCCAAAATCACTTTTTCCTTGGCATATCAAAAGAGTTCCCAATTTAAAATGTACTACTTTAAAAGGATCACTGCCACATGTGGCCAAGAAGGATCAACAAGCGTGGAAAGGGTCACTTTGTCCAAAGCATTGTATGGCGAGTAATCCAGTTGGCAAGTATGACACTCAGTCAGGGAGCGTTGATGTCAGAATTTGCACAATATTGAAGATAGATGATACTCTGTAACATCGCCATTAGAATTTGAATAACTTTGCGGCCAAACGATGCAAAACCTTCGATGGATCATGTGTAACAATCTGACTGCTTTTCTTGGGATAGAATCCCTGGGTCTCAACGATAGCGATAATGATTGGTCTAAACGATGCCTCACAAACAGCACTGGCTAGCGCAATGGAAGGAGCCGGTCGTATAGCCCGCCGTCACATCCATCGTCAGTAGGGGGAAAACGTTTAGTCGGGGAACTTTTTCAAAATTTATGTGTATTTAGTAGCACAACCTTACTTACAGACCACATTATAGACCTACGTTGGAATCTAAATATGCTTCAGAATGTTTTGTTTGATCTCTAAACCCTTTTTGGTCTGTGGGAGAACTTCCAGACCTTTTACATGGAGTCGCATTCAACGACCACACAGCCACACCACTCTTTCCTAAAAATTGTTTGATCCGCCTACAATAAGTCCATGAAGGTTCATGCCCCTACCAACATCAGTCGGGGAAAATTCCCTTCCCTCCCCCAACCCTACTTTTTAAATCAGGTGCACTGCACTTGCATTATATAATATACATCAAGATAAATCAGTATAGGTTGTGTTAGATACACGTTTGTTTCCAGATGTTGTCAACCCTGAACTAGTTGATTGACTTTCGATAGGTCAACACCTGTACGGACGCGCAATATTGGGACCTTTCCTGAAACCATCATATCCTATTATTTCACCTTCATAGTTACCTCCTATATCCATAATGAAATTTATGCAGAACACTAACATTTATTTAAGTACATGTACATAAATCTGTGTTTGCTAAGAACTAAATTTCTATAGATATTCTTCTTACGAAGTTATTGTGAAGTTGTTCTTCTCAATGAAAGTCGGGGTATAGTGTCCAACCAATGGTTGTTCATTATCAGATCGTCTGCTCGCAAAAAAAAATCACTTGATCATATATGATCTTATTTTAAAATCATCAGCTCATCCTCTGCCACAAATATGAAACAAAGAAGGATTCCTGTTTTATTTTTAACATGATGTGTTTTATATAAAATTTGACGGACGAAAAAGTATGAAAATACAATGAAATTACAATATAGTGATGTATAAGCCTCTGATTGATGTGTTGGATCTTACAAACTGACAAATGTTTCGTATCCAAAAAACAACAACAATGAAACACCGATCACAAAATCGAGCTTTGCCCAGTTTACAGAAAGGCATAATTTATTTTGGTTTTGACCTGTGTGAACCCACAGTAATTTCCAGTCTCTCTTTTAGAGTTAACAGTGTTGCGCATAGGTTTTGTTCACTGTGATCGGCAATGACTGAGCAATGCAATGTTTGCTTTCCACTGAATATCAGGGTGTGATGTAAATAAAAATCTTTTGTAAAATTTGAAGTGCCATTGGAGGCTTCCATCATTCATATCTCTCTGGAAATATAAACTACTTAAGTGATTAATTTGATAAAAGGGACTTAAATCCCCCCCCCCCTCATCCTGTACCCATTGGAACAAAACAGAACTGAAAGATTGGCTGAGGAAAAGACGTTTCATATTTGCGTTACTATAGGTTCTTAAATTTTAGACTGTGGTGGCGGAGAAGCCGCTGTGGATTGAGCAAGAACAAATCGTTGTTTACGGGTAATTTTATTTAGATCAGTAGAGTATCTAGGCCGGTGTGGCCGGTGTTGCCGGTGTGGCCGATGTGGCCGGTGTGGCCGGTGTGGCGTTGGAAATCTCGGGGCCCGGGACCGAAGTGACTTGGTGTCTAATTATTTTCAATCTAAAAATATTTCAATCAGAAGATTTAGATATTTTCTTATGTGTTATACCATGTGCAGTACATAACTTCAAATTCTCTCCCAAAACCACCAAATGGGAACTTAAATGAAGTCCTGCCCTCAACAGAGAAATCATGGGGTGTCACATGTGGGTATCTAGGGGGGCCAAGTATAAGATATAAATCATCGTAGACAAAACATGGTTGAGTTTGGGTGAATGTGGACTCTCCTTTGTGGTTCCCATTTCTATTGCTGTAGTGGGGTCATGTTACTCTTTGCTATACGCACAGGTTTAAATTGCTGGGTAGCCGTTACGTTTAAAAAAAAGCGGATTTGCTTACTGAGATATATTCCTATGATTTTATATGGGATAAAGTGAACTCTAATAGAGTTGTGTTGAATAGTGACCATTGTCATCTTCGCAAACAAAAATGTTCATCTCGCATCCAGGCGTCTTCATAATGTTCGTCCTGAATGTTCATGTCGTGCCCTAGCGTCTTCATAATAGCCAGGATCATCCATATAGACCATCGGTGTGGGAAATAGACATTATGAAACTATATTAAAAACTCTTCAAATCGTTTTCTAACCATATTCAAAGGAATGTTGAATTCTTTTTCATGAATTACTTTATAAACATTTTCCAGGATCTGGTTTGGGTTTTCATTCGTTTTATACATTCAGATCTCAATTACATGTACTTCAAGTTAGTAATCCAGTCAGCGCATGCGTTAATGTATAACTATTGTTTTTATAAATACTAATGAGTCAATCAAGCCATACTAATAAGTATGGTTATCATAATATTATCAATCTTGATAAGTCATTCCAAATATGTTGTAAACTGTTAACGAATGGGCTGCCAGAGTCCAGATTATATTTCTACACCACTTTTCATTTTTAAGAAATGTTCCATTCAACATCTGAGGCTCATCAATTTAAATGGCAGTACTAATTATTCTAAGACACACAAGCCATTTGGTCAATACCTCGTTTACAAAAGCAATATTATCGCTCAAATCTTTCTTTTTCCTTGGAGTATAACATAAGCCTAAATTCATCCTTTAAGCCCCATTGCAATATCACGGCGCCTGCGTTAAAATCGTTTACCTCTAGGATAAGCTACATAGTAGTGTTCAACAACCTAATAGTGGCACTTCAAATATAATTGAGCTTAAATATACATCAGATTACTAATGGAGCAAAAGTGAAAGAGGTTGTTAATCTGTTGAGACTTAGATAATGATCAATATTTATGGGATAAGATAAAGTGGCAAATATATATACTTGTGAATTGATACTTTAATGAACAATGTACAGTCCCCACCCCATCCACCCACTCCCTTATAAACGTAATAATCACGCAGCAGAAAGTTAAAAAAAATGTTATAATAAACAACTCATCCACTATTTCAAATACGAAACTGCTTGAAATGTAAACGTCAAACCAAGTTAAATATTGTTTCAAGTAAGGATTAATACTTAACGTTAAAATAACCACTTGTGAATGATTAACAAAATAGCTTCTACGAAGAAATAGAATATCTCTATACTGCAGTAATTCTTACGTCGAGAATTTATCTTAATAATATGACACACAGAAGGAATGGAGTGTTTATTACAGACTGAGTACCTAGCACCCTAAAGTGTTTATTTACCAAAATGGACTCAACAAACCGGCAGTACCGACATAATTATGCCTGAACAGAACAAATGCACAGTTGGTCCAGTTACTATGGTAGTGACAATGTCCATCGAATGCAAGCGACCACTAAATTGTAAACAGTACATAAGCCTTAAAGAACCTCTTGGAATCTCTATAGAAATTACTATCAGATATACACGATAGGAGTAGAAACACGGAACAGAGCCTAGGGAAACGTTCCTTCACTTGATTTTCTTTTCCCCTTTGTTGGGGAGGGGTGCGGGGCTTATAGATATGTCGTCCCACTTTTCTAACCAGAGATCCACCGCACGGCATTGCTGAATTGATCAGCTACATTCCCTTGTGACAATCAACATTCAGTTGTTAGTGTATTATCCCGCTTACTTTTCTTCATGAAAAACATGGACCAACTGTGTATATGTTCTGTTCAGGCATATGTCGGTACTGCAGGTTTGTTGAGTCCTTTGTGGTAAATAAACACTTTAGTGTTAGTTACTCAGTCTCCACGCTGTGTTTCAATTACAAAAGACAACATAGATGTAAGCAGATGTCATAAATATACAACTTGTTAGATCCGGCTATCATAACACATGTGGCCTCCTGCATAATTGATATGTGCTCATTAACTTCATTTATTGTTTATTTGTTAATATAATTATTATTATTATAACGCACACACCTGTTTTCACTTCTTATCCAACGACTTCACGTGCAGGTAAATATAGGTGTTTTGGTGATATATGCCTGTTGTCTTGCACTAGACTATACAGTCATTACATCGTGGTCTATTGCGTTTGTTACGTAAATGTGTGCGCGCTTTATAGTGCGCCTACGGCATGCCGTAAGTCATACGTGAACGAAATCGACATATGTCAAATTCAATCATACCTCTGAAGTAGTATATTTACTGGTTGACTGTGCAGTATTCACTTCACCCTGCCTCATCCAACTTACAATAAGGACCAA
>KN887890.1:32514-45696 GCA_000934455.1 Apostichopus parvimensis | reverse complement strand
CTTGTTGCTAAATCAGAATATTAAAATTCTGTACCAACATAGTTATGGATTTGCTTCACCAGTAAATTTTCATATCCAAATGAATGAAAGCATAGTTGAACATTTTCAAGTTATCAAAGTTTTGCTGTTTGCATGTGATTAATTCTGATATGGCAAAGTTTTTTGCGGGCAAAATGTTGAGAATCAATGTAAATTTATTAATCAATCACTCATTAAACTTCACTAAACAGAAGAATTCTGATCTCAATTTTACTAATTAATACTTTTTGGTTTTGATGTATGTGTGTATGTGTGTGTATGTGATGCCCTAGTTTGTAAACATGGTATCTCAAGAAGGATATGATTGATGTCGTATTTGGTATTTATGTTGGTCAGGGTAAGCAGATGATCCCTATTGTTTGTGTAGGATATTAATTTATTACAGTTTTAGGGGTTTTGCCGCAGGCAACCATTTTTTTTCTTCTGGATGAATTAGATGGTATCTTCAAACCAACTCAAACCAAATCTAACATTGTTTATAAAAGTCTAAAATACTTAATGTTAAATTTGGTTTTTGTTGGGAACTATGTTGTAGAATGAAACTAGTGAGGTGTGCATATGCATGTATCTCACCCAGATGAATTACTACTTCTAAGGTAGACAGGTTAGACCATCGTTTTCACTGTGAGGGTTGCAGTGACCGTAAAAGTCTGCCCGCTGGTGTCCCAGAGGGCTTTCTGCATTCTGCATGCTGTGTTCACCATGTTTGGTCTTTCATTTGTATGCTACTTTAATTCGTAGAGAAACCGACTTTGTTTTTGCTACTCTTAGGTCGCTCAATCAGACAAATCCACTTAAAATTAAGAGTGAGAGCGAGAAACCGGTTGCATCGAGTTGCGTCATAAAAGCCGTTGTCACGATTCTTTGATGTTAAAAATGACAAAAAAACAAAAGGAAGAAGGAAGCAATTGCTATAAGAGGTTGTCAAGAAAGTTTCCTTAAACAGCGACTGGGAGTTGAAGAGCTTCAATGGAATGACTCTGTCATCTTACAATATACACACATGACCGCACATTGCTTACCTCCAGCTGAAAAAATCCTTTCCCGAAATGGTCTAATTGAGACTTTTTACTTTCATCAATTCACTGCTGTTCATTGGACCGGAAGATATAGTCGGTAATGGCTCTACGATTGAGATTGTGCATTTTTTACCAGTCAACCGCTCGGAGATATTCACAAGGCTGTTCAGTATTGTTTTCCCTCCTAACCATTTATGAGCACATTTTCCTGGTCAAACATTTTAAAGTCCTCCAAAGTAATATTAACGTCATCGTCGTCGGAATGCCTCCCTTTCTAGCACTGTGCTCGAATTGACATTTTTTCTGCTTGGGCTAGTCCAGTGGCAGTTTAGAGTTTTTCCTAGAGCATGTGGCGGCTTTAGGATGCACTGATGAGCATAATTCGCCGTGTTTTCTCTGCAATTAGTTTTCCAAAGCCCAGCAGGCGTATTTGCCCACAGTTCAGCGGCTGATTGATATGATCTTAGGCTAGACCACGGGCCATCAACCTTCAAGTGTTTTGTCAGATGTCTTGGTAGCCAAGTTGAGTACAAATTGAGTTAAAAATCATAGACAAAAACCTAGAGCTCTTTAACTTTCATTACTGCTTCCCCTAGAATGGGATTGTGACAGGCCATTAACCTGCTCCAATCCATTCTTCATTGCCTTCATCTGCTTTGGGTCTACAGGAGGAGAGGGGAGAGCAAGAAGAGGAAGAAGGAGTTTATTGAAAGTGCTCAGCTGTGTACAATTTGTTAGTTTTACTCATCGTGCAGGCAAGAGGATCTTTGGGATGATGACTTATAGAAACATCGCTGTTTTTATATGCGAGTAATATCAACAATACCATGGCTATCATTTTGAGGGAGAAAATGGGCATGCAAGATAAAATTCACTTTCATCAAGTCAGTTCTTATTAAAACATAATGCTAGAGGTGGAAATTCTCCTTGTTTTAATTTTTTCTAAGAAAGTGTAGGCCTTTAATACAGAACCTACTTTGGGATAGGTGTAGAGGATGGGGCTACTGGCAGAGAATGGGTGTAGGGGCAGAGGAGGGTTGGGGGGAAGGTTGGAGTTGAGAGTGGATTCTTGGGGTTGAGAGTGGAAGCTGACCGTTAGAGACATGATTGGCCTGATGAGATCCATAAATGCTCAAAAGAGATTCTCTTCTGAACAGAATAATATATGTAAAGAAAGCCTTTTTGTCTGATATTTGGAACACCTAAAATTGACCTTGTTACACCATGACTACTTTTAAACTAAAGGTAAATGATTGACTAAGATTTCAAAGATATGGCTTAAAAGTTCCCTGACTTAAAATTTGGGCCCCAAGACAGCTGTGTTTATTCATAAGGAACCATTCAGATGTGATCAGCAACAAGTCCCATTCCCCTAATCTTTGAGAATTGAACTAATTGGTTTGTTTATTCACTGAACAGAAGTAGATTGTCTACAAGAAGACTGCAGAAGCAGTAGAGCTCTCCATTCGTTTAAACTTTCTTCAGCACATTTCAGACTCCTTGGCTTTACATTCACAAAATAAGGAAAGAAGAGAAAGAGAATAAAAAAAAAAAACATTGAAAATAATTTCCGTGTTTTGATATTACTGCTGATTGTGAGAAGATTCTTGCCGCCATCCTGGTCATGTGTTTCTCTTTGCTTAAGGAGATGTTCCCTGTAAGTGCCGCGCATCTCTCAAATTAGGTCACGTCCGACAGCTTTGTTTTCTTAAGGCCATGTCAGCAGCAGTTGTATCCCTTTGCCATTTCCAGAAGAAAGAAAAACCTCCATTTCTAATCAATTTATGCGCCTCTGCCCAACAGCAGTGTTCATCTTCTGCAGATGGCCAAAGTCCTCAAGTTCATCGGAAGCGGATTACGTTTCGGTTTGTCTTAAGTTTGCTGTCACCGGTAAAAATGAGTTCCAACCAAATTTCTTCTCATCTTTCTCCCTCATGGTCCACTCAGCCAGTTATCTTTTCCTTTGGTCTTGTTCTATATGTCTTATTTGAAGGTCATTTCTTCATTAAATGCAAACAGTGAGTTCAAGAATAACTTTCAGTTTTGACTGCAAGTCCATAGTTTGTGACCTTCACATTTCTTTGTGTGTTTGTTTGCAATTATTCATCTATAAATTCGTCTTCGTTAAATATTTTGTTCGCTCCTTCTCATTAGCAACACATCAATAGAAACCCAAATAGAACATTAACTTATAGAGAAAGATTTTTTTTTTTTCACCCTGTTTATCTAAACACATGATTATAGTCAGGATGGACATTTGTGTTCTAATTGTCAAACCAACCTTCAGACAATTGGGATATGCGAATATAATTAGTACAGTAGTACAGTCAGTCTTTGATCTGTCCATTCAGGGCCACCGTAGATTTGGAGACAATCTCAGCTCGTGATTATATTTAAATTGAAGAAAAAACCAGACGTTACCAAATGTTAACTTTTTGACAATTGTTGCAGCTTATTGATTTGCATCTAGATATGCTTATATAGGAGAAGATCTGTAAATTATACAAACAGACAAACAGACATACAAACAAACAAACGAAGAGTAATGACACACATTTCTTATTTACACGCTCCTTTTTGTCTTCTTTTAGTTCATTCAGCTCAATCTCACCTTCACCATTTTGTAGTCAAGGGTTCTGGCAAATGCTTTAAGATACCGCTCTGTCAATATCAATCAATAGCACTTCTATAACATTAATAAATGTATCATTGAAGCATATATTGCTTTATTCAGTCACCCATTGACACACATTATAAATTAACATAGTATATATATTGATATATTTATATAAATATATGAAGGTTCTGCTGCTTACCAACCCAACATATCACAACCCGAAGAGATTACAAGTCCTTTGTGGTTATAATGACCGCTCCATTTATAAAACTTTACCTATCACGGACTGGTTTTGAAGCAACCCTCTTTCGTCACGATCACCATTGATCCATTTTTAATTATATCGATCCGTGGCACTTAAGGCTTGCCCAATTTCGTTTCCCGGAGGTACGGACCAATAGCTGAGTAAACACAGTATTGATTGTGGGGTAGGAAGTCTTGCTGGTTTAAAGGAAGTAACTCTGAAGAACTTGAGAAGGTTTCTCTCCTCTCTGCCGAACAAGATCTACGACGACGACGAAAACGCAATCTTAATTTCAGTTTAGGTGTTTGTCGCTCCAGAGGCTTGACATTTACCCTTTTGTTTCAGTATTGTAGTCTATTTGCAGAAATTATTGAAGGTCATTTAAGTCAACATTTCCTGATCAGGAAGGGATATATATACTTTAAGATTGCATTGTAAAGATTTAAAGAGTGACTGTTAAAGTAACGTTAACACAATATGTTTGTTTGCTGGAATCTGAGAGACTACAGCCACACTTGTAATGCTAAGGCCTCATTCTGCTTTAAATGCACTAATCAATATTTTTTCTGTCTAAGTTGTATTTTTTTGATCTGAAATGTAGCAAATTTACGAACATGAAAAGCTGTTCTTTCCCCCAAATGAACAGTTGGTAAGTTAACAAAAGGAAATATGTCCTAGTCTACCCCCTACCTCACCCCTTTCCACATTGTAATATAGATGATCTTCAAATGTGGCTTTAATATCATAAGCACATTGCCTTTCCACATTGTAATATAGATGATCTTCAAATGTGGCTTTAATATTATAAGCACATTGCCTTTCCACATTGTAATATAGATGATCTTCAAATGTGGCTTTAATATCATAAGCACATAGCTTTCTTTCAGTCATTCCGAGTAAAATATTTTGTTTGCATTTGCAAGACTGCATTTCATTCCTTATCAAAACGTTTCTATGTAAACGTGTTTGCAAACTGCTGTAGGAATGCCTCATAGCACCCAACATGCCAACTCCATAGAACAAATGCTGTTCATGATAGTATGGTTCAGTATCTGTCATAATATTGTACAGTCTGCAGTGCAGAGGTAACAATAAACCTAAACCAACCATGCTCCGTAGTCCCGATAGTTTATAATGTGACACACAGTACACTTTGTAAACACCAAATCGTATGTCCGCAGTTTGGCAGAGAGTGAAATGGAGACCAAATAGCAATTTTTCTGAATTTGTGCATGTGTAAATGTGTTGCTTGTACGTACTTAAAATATTCAAAACACAAGAATTGTATTAATGATAATAATATCAATATTCACTATTTTATCGGGTTTTTACAACATAAATAAAGTCATACTGTATCAAGATCGACATTGTGACTAACATAAATATATCTAATACCAGTGATCATTGTTAAACCCACCAACCTTATTGTTAAAATGGTCTCTCTTGGAATCCATTTGAAAAAAATGGTCTCATGATTATTCATGACAACATTACTGCACAACACACTCGTGATTGTGATGACTGTAAGAGAGATGGCTAAAAAAAAAGTAGGTGGCCGTCACTTCCCTCTGAGAAATGGCTTACCTCACTCACACAGCCACTTTTTGTCACTCGGTCTATCAAAATATTTAGAGAGTAATTGCATTGTGCAGAGTGTCAAAAAAAAAAATTAAAAGAGAGAAAATATTCTGAAAACAAATTTCTCATGAAGGGGTTTACCTGTCGCATATGGTAATGAATTATTCAATCCATTAGGCAACACCATTTGCATTTTGAGCAAAATGAATAAATACAAAAAGATATCTGCATTTCTTCATGCATAGGAACTTAAGCTCTTTTCATATAAAAAAACTTGAAGAGTAAAAGAATAAATGGGCACCCCAGTTACTTTTAAAGAATTTTTAGGGTCTAATATAGCAGAAAAAAGTGCGGTTACAAGGGGGAAAAAAATGACTGTTTTTGAAGTTGATAGATATTGTTGACGTTAAATGAATCCCCTCTAGCCATTGATAGTTTCCTTTTGCTTCTCATTTTTATTTTTTTTTATGTTTTTTTGTCCTTTTTGACTCTATGAGCCATTTCAGATAAGCCAGGAGGTTTATTCCACAATGATCAAGTGGTGGGCATTAACGATACGAGTTTGAAAGGCCTCTTGCCTGGTATTAAAAGGTTTCCTCTTCTCTGGAGTGTTTGTGTGCTGTTGGCTGTGATTCCTACGGTTATTTCACAGGCTTCGTTGAGTTTTGCCATAATGGCACCTCTCATTTATCCTTCTAGATGATTAAGGGGGGGGGGGAAGAAATTATCGCCACTAGCAGCAAATTTGGCTTCTTCTTCTTCACTTTAGTCCACTTTTTGCAAACAAGGAATTTATGTCAAGGTAGACAAGGTTTTTTTTTTTCCTTTTTTATTTCTTTCCTTCAAAACACCCGTTCCCCTTTATTTTGATCTTTCTTCAAAACTTGCTAGTAGCTTTCTGTACATCACACTTCCTTTCTTCAACAATAATAAATTTCTCCAAAGTTTGAACGTGGGAGTAAGGCCAACGTTAGGTTAGAAAGCCAATCGGAAGTTTCCATGAGGTTGTCTTTGCTTGATATCATGGCTTAAATGCTACATTTATTTTAATATAGTAGTTTCTTGGGTACATGGGTGGTCACAGTGGTATATTGTAAATATGTTCCTAGGGTAAGGAGAAGGTGAGATAATGGTAAAATGCTCTCTGTATACATGTATGAATCATTGTTCTGTGACAACATCAGTTGCACCCCAGTAGTGTGTTTTAGTCATTTGCTTTGTCTGAAGTTCAATAATTCACATTCACTTGTGTGGGCATACTTACTACAATGTTCGTAATTCATGAAACGGATAAATGGATGATCAGAAAATGGATAATGCCTTCAGTGGTGGCGTTTTATGGCTCTAAAGCTGGATTAATAGTCTACAAAAGTAGATTAATGATCGGAAGATTAGGACTCAATGACGGAGGAGAAGAAGTGTGGAAGAGAGGAGAACTAATTGATGTGTGGACTTGTTGTAACTGTAAATCTCATCTTGGTCTGCCAAAAGTGGATTTATGATCAACAGTTTGTAAATGATCTCGTCTGGAGTTAATGAGTTAATACAGAAGACTTCACGCATGGTGATAGATCACTGTCTCATGTAGTTTAGTGATATATGTGCATCTAAATACATCATACATGCCATGTAGTGCTGCAATCTCTCTAACTGTAGGCAACCAAAAAAAAAAAAAATGTTTACTATTGTAGTTTGAAGTCATTAGGTTTGATGAAAGGTTGCTTGTCACACACAGAACTATGTGAGGGCTTGATATCATGTACATTACTGATCAGCTGATATTGTCTGGCTTCTTTGATACTTTGTAAGCTGCTTTTACTTTTGTAGCTTCCTTTTGCAGTATAATTGTTTTCTTCTGCCAGTTACAGTATCTGTGTCAGTAATACTGCCATTCAAATCTGTCAGTTTACAGCTTACATGTGTAAAGCTTCTATTTCGGGGGTGTTTTCCAAGTTAAGCATTGTGGTTGGTAGAGAATTTTGTTACAGTTTGATGTTTACAACAGTTTTTTTTTAAGAGTCTGAATAATACCCAATTGGCCCATTCTGTAACAAATGATCTGAAAAGCTGGAATGTGGCCCATTAATTAGATGTCTTAATGAGTCGCAACGATGATCGTTATAGCAGTATCGCTAATTTGGTGAGTTGTAACAGCTTGTTCCTTCTCAGAAAGTTTGTCTTTGACACAAGTTTATATAGGAAATGTAAAATCTTTCATACAAACCATCTAATATGTTCTCAAGACTGTCTTAAACCCACATGACAACATAGTTTATATCACTACACAAGCCTGTTAACTATGTAAAAGCTCCTTCATTCTTTGGTGGAATTATATTATTTGCATGGTCAGCATGAATATAAGTCTTGCCTTGAGAAGTAGTTACGCATTTTATCTAGAATGGTTTCCCTTCAAGTTGCTGCAATACTTTTCATCTCTCCAAGGCAGACTTAATTGATCAAATAATCAATATGTCTGTGATTATTGTCTTTGATTGACACAGTCTTATCCTTCAGCTATATTATACCTTAAATAATTAACATTGCTGGAAGAATCACCCAATTACCCCTATGCATACCCCCCCCCCTCCCTATCTAGATGAGATTTATCCCAAAAAAATACACCAAGCTCTACAACCTCCCTCCTGTAATTGATCTAGATTTATTTCTGTGATGATTGTTTTCATCCTGCAAGGCCAGCTATAATTCCACGAAATAATGATCAATGACTGAAGAATGTACTGATTGAGCAATTTTTGAGAAATCTCTTTTTGTTTGATCAATGGTTAATACTCCTCCCCTGTTGTCGTTTACTTTCATCCCACCGGTTGATCTATTTGGTACTTTTCCTTTTTTCGGTCTAATCCTTTAATAGTTACATCTGACCTACCCGTCCGTTGGCTGCAATAATTACTTTGATTTTTTAACTTTGCTTTGCTCAATCACCACAAATGAAGTATGTCATTTAATTACCTTTCTGAAAGTCTCATCCTAGTCTTGGGCTGTAGCAGCTTGCTGTTTATCTATCAGTGGTATCATTTCAAGTTATTCTTTATAATTATTGTCTTTCATAAATTGATAAGACCTCCATATCCTTTAATCTCAGTCACTTGTCATCTGCCATTTAGGGGACAGGGACTCCAGCTTTTAGTGGATTAATATCCCAGTCGTTACTTACCAGCCAATTAAATGGATTTAGTATCGGCTGCATCTGTATTAATTTGAATGGAAAAAGTTTCTTTATTTGAAAGACCTCTTCCACAAGACTTTCCTAAGTGGTTAATTGTTTGGATATGTATCCTGCTGGGTGACAACATCTCTAATAGATGAATGTCTTATTGCGATGGGTTTAAGAAGAACCTCTCCCCAGCAAACAAGGGGAATAGTAGGAAAGGAAAGAAAAATTGCTCAGAATATGAATTGAATTATTGGAAGACTTTATTGAGATATTCATGTTTACATTCTATTTCATTCAAGAACTTTAGAAGCCAGATATTATCAAATTAAGACTTCTGTAGACAAGTTTCATCTCACAAAGAATGAAGGAAAACATCACTTTATGTGAATTGCAGTTTGTGTTTGCATGTTGGATAAGTGTTACGAAACAGTTCTCTGGGCAAACAAAATTTTAAACTTGAAATTATTCAATATTATTAATGACTCACTAATTAATAAAAATGTGGTTAAAAGCTCTACAAATCTGTCTAATTAACAAGTTTGATGAAGGGCAATATTGTTTTATAAAAGTATAGTTTGTAGGTTTGTTATAAACTTGGTAGTTAACAAACCTAATGCAAAAGACCTTCATCAAAATACAAGTTTAAGGATCGACTCATCTGAGTGACACTTTGAATAACCAAAAAAGAGCTGTTTGTACAGTTAGCCAATAAATACAAGGAAGCTAAACTGGATATCATTAAATGGTCTGTGTTTGATCACTTTTGATTCACAAATATTGATGAAAGGTTTATTTTGAATTGTTTGAATGAACGGTTTGCTATTTGAATGTGTTCAATATATTCTGCTTGTCAGGCTGATTCATCTACAGTACTGTGTTCTGCTGGCTAAGGGATTTTTCATTCAGTCCAAAGAAAGTCAATAACCATAATAATAGTAATTATTGATATGAAGGAATGTGTTAATCAAATACTTGGTCTGGACCGAGTGCCAAATGCTTTCTCGGTTAATTTACTTCGCTCCTCGCTTACCTGTCTCATATATGCACTCCAATCTTCCAAGCCTATAACAACTGGTAACATCCTTACACTTGCACCCCTATGACCCTCTAGGGGTGGGTCCCTATCCTCATCCAAGTTATACAGTAAATGTATTTCTCTCTCATTCTGCCTGTCTCTCTGTCTTGTCTCCTTGAGTTTGTATATACCTCTGATGTAAATTAACCAATCAGTTAATTATTGAAACTGTCTTTATTTTGCCAGTAACTTTTTGCCCTATCATTTGTTAGACCTAATTCAGACAAAGATTGGTAGTTTATTCTGAAGGACCTTTTCTTTTTCTTTCTTTTTTTCTCAAGCTCATTATTGTGAAAGCTTTTTCCCCCTTGTAATTCCTTGTCATTTCTTGAAGCTATATAACTTAAAAAAGGAGATATAAAGGCGGGGAGGTGTTTTGATTTCATGCCAACCAATCAGAATTTAATGAATATGCTAATTCGTTCTTAGTAATCGAGCTGGAGGGTGATAACATTGATAAAACTGCACCTTTGTTTCTCCGTTTTTGATTTCATATTATAAGTTAGCTAGCTAGAGTGTAAGTGGCAGCACACATTACAGGTTTAACATAAATCAAGATATTACTCGATCGCATACAAAGAGAATGAAGTGTACATTCACATTGCTGCCACCAATGGAAGTAATAAACTGACGAGAAAAAAACAAACAATGAAATGAAAGAAAAGATTATTGCTCGTGCCAATAGAAGTTTCGCATCAAATATTAATATGGAAATATAACAGTAGATTTTCCCAACTATATTTTGTGTTGTGTTTGAGATGTATACCTATAGTATCTGTGATACAAAATGGTAGATGTAGTCCATTGGAAGGAGAGGTGAGTGTCTTTAGTGTAGGGAGAATAAAACAACAAAGAAATGTCTGGAATTAAATAAGTTGCATGGGGAGGATCCTAAAAGTTTAGACTATACTATGTATGGTTGAGTGTTTGTGTGGGATACTGTTGTATGACAATACTTGGTGGGTGGATGGTAGGCAAGGTAAACTGTGTGAACTAGTCATTACTTACTCTACTGTTAGTGTGTTTTACTGTGTTCGTAGCTCATGTATTATTCTTGGCTGTGACCTTATTCATTTCTCTTAAGATATACCACTGGTCAGATTATAAATACATCGATCGGTGAGTTGTTCTACCTGTAGATTATGAAGATATCATATATATGGTTGATTGGGTATATACCTCAATCCCTCCACTACATCCACCTCACCATCTTACTGTACTGTGCCTCCTCCTCCCCCACCTCCCCCCCCCCTAAAGAATAAACCCCATCACTTCTATATATAGCCTGCTATTAAAGCAAACAGACCAAGTGGTACTTCCTTGCACTAAGCTGACAAGTGGTATTTAGATGATAGCACTATTGACCAGTTGCTTCTATCCTTCTTGACTTTTGAAATCCTAGTTGGTGGCCAGCAGATATCCTAGGACCCAAGGTCACCCAGTGTGTCCTCTTTCTCTGGTACCCATCTTGACTAGAGTGTCGACCTTTTCATCTAAGATGTAATGTTTGCGCTTTAAGAGAAGTGGAGTGTTTAACCAGGGTGCCACTCGACTGACTTTATAAATCCAATTGTAATCAGCATTCTTTTCCCATTGTATTAACAAACGTCCTTAACAGCTGCCTAGTTCAGAGAGAGGTGTAGAAATAGGTCCACTTGCACCTATTATTGACCTATTCACTGGAGATGAGGTGGTAGGAGTATTTCTGTAAACAGAATGATCTTGCTGTAACAGGGTAAAGTGACAACCCACTCCTTCCCTCCTCCTTGCCCTCTAGAGTTGTTTACCCTAGTCTTAGAGTTCCATCTACTAACATCAACAAACTATGAGTGTTATTAAGGATGAACCTGTCCATGAGACATCCGCTATTACATGCTAGAATCGTTATCAACTTCATAAAGTAGGCTGGTTCGAAAAGGCGTCCACATAATCTTGTAAGATACTGTCAAAAAGCAGCTTTCAAAAGGAAAAAAATTTCTTCATCTTTACAACAGTGTGAAAGATTTCTGCCTCAAGTGATACTACTGATAACAAGCAAGTTTGCAACTTTAGACTTTTGCTTTGCTTTGCTATGTACCTTTAGCCTATTTGTGAATGTTGTGGTCAAAAGCATCATGTCAATGTTTCTGAACCTTGTGAGGTAATTTCAGAACAAATTTCTGTGGGTTTATAAAGATTTCAAATGTTTGATCTTACATAAAGTATTCCAAGCATTTTTCCATAAAATTCACTAAAAATTCACCATAAAAATTCACTTAGAAGCCATTACTCAAGACTCTTAGGTTCATGAAGTCTCCCTACTTTTCAACCGATTCCAGAAAGTAGGAAATTACGATGCATTTCTTTTCCCTGACTTATAAGTATGAATAAATATGACATTTGATATGAAATTAAAACGTTTCATTATCTCCCTGAGTGAGAGTGACCTATTTTGTCTAACACTGTGGCAGCAGGCCTGACGGTGACGATGATAACTCCATGAGATGCAGGCTACAGAAGAGAGAGAGTACAGTTATTCTGAGGAATGAACAGATAGATGGAGTGACTGACCCATTTGTTGTTTGCTGATAAGATGCGCTGATAACCTTTAGATAGTTCAGCTTCATCACCTCCCTCTCTGTGACATCTGCTAATTACTTTGTTGTACAAGACTTGTTTACCTCTTCTGTGTGAGAATTAACTACTTATTTGCATTGTTGCAAACGGCGGTATCTGACCGCTGTGACTGTCATCTTGCCGTCGGGTGTCGTAGTGTCCCATGGTCAATAGCCTGGATGTTATCAATTGTTAGGAGACACAAGACTAATCAAGTGGTGATGTAATCCTCATTATAACGTTTACAGCAGCAGAGCGATTAGTGCTCGTTCTGACAGATTATAAATAAGCCCACGATGATGATAATCCACAGTAGGCATGCTGCATCCTCTCGTTGGTTTTATCCTGTATTGCATGTGAAAAAGGATGTCGTTTAAGCAGTATTTGTTTGTGGAACCTTTCTCATAGGCCTTAATGGACTCAAGTTATATTAGACTCATTAAAATTGATAGCTTGCATGTCATTGAGGAACCTGTAGTGGTCAACTTTAATCTGTAATATCCAAGGTAATCTCCTGGAGGGATATTTTATTATTTATTGTAAGTTACACCCAGATACCTTAATTAGTAGAGATAATGCAGCAGCAGCCCTCTTGAAACTCAGGACTATAGAACAACACTTTAGTGTAGTTATAGTTATGAAGAAGAGTTTCTGCTGTTTAAGGAGATAGCAGGGTTTTGATGTTCATATGCAAAACATTTATGCATCAAAGGTGTTGCTTTTGCTATGTTGAACAAATTAGTATGTTACAAATACTCTATTATCTCCATACCATGTACTGTTTCACAAATTAGTATGAAACAAATACTCTATTATCTCCATGCCATGTACTGTTTCACA
>KN887888.1:16764-29560 GCA_000934455.1 Apostichopus parvimensis | reverse complement strand
CTTAGAAACGACGAGTACGTTGGCAGTCAAATGCGATTACAAAATATCTTCACTTAGTAGCAAACCGGTAAGACTTCAGAACATGACTGGAAAAAGAGAAGCATGTTTGTTAGCAAAGACTGTTCACGACTACATAACGTTATTTTACAGTGGAAATGTAAAATGTTCACGTAGCATTCTATCTTGATAACATCACAGCAGCATTTTGCATTTAGTCAGTAATGTTACCAAAACTCACTTTTCACTCAAAAAGTACTGCAAGGAATGATTTTGCACAAAAGAAAGGTTGTAACTAATGAATTTGATTGGATTCACGGTCACCCATGACACAAGCATTAAAAAGCAACTTTAAAATATACCAAAAAAAAGATCGCCTATTTATTACTGAGCATGACCTGACATGAAACTAGATTAACAAGCTGATGACCAATATCTTTTTAGATCGTTCTGTCGAATAGTCTGAAAACTTTTATCAAGATCAGCTCGAAAAACTCTTTATAAGTGACATGTTGTCAGATTAAAACAACGCCATTAACGTATTGATTCTAATACGTTGAGTATGCAATTTTAAAGAGGTGTTTTTTATAATTTCTGTTACTTCGAATTACGACATTTGACGAACGTAATGCAAAGGCGAGCAACATCCCATGGTTGTTTCGCGTTAGCAACACAAGTTATGGCCCCGTTGTGTTCGGTACCTCACAAGTTTCAGTTAGGCCCGTCAGCACTTTTTGCAGTGTGAAGAAAAAGAGAATTTTAAATTTTAAAAAAACTAATTAGTTTTAAGTGATGAATTCTTATAAACGAACATAAAATTTTAATACATTTTGTAGCCGGTGCCACGAGACGTCACAGTCAACACCACCCCATGCAGATGGACATTTCATAACATTTTCCTTTAAGAAATTTTTGTTACTGCTCGCGGGAATTTGCAGGAATTATTCATAAACAGGAATAAATTTATAAACTTAATCATAGGACTTGCTGAAGATGGATCCATTACGCATAAAGAAGCTGTTGCTTTGACTGTTCAGTAGTTTTAATTTAAAGGAACAGGTCGCTAGAAAGGTTGTGGGTAAGTACATCACTTCAAACATTGTTATACTGTTTCATTCTCTCGACTGTGAAAGCTTCAGCATCCCTTGGGAAGGGTAATCATCTATTATTTATTTATATCCAAGGGGCAATGAATAAGCCTGTCAATAACTCGACGTGAAAATAATAAAGCATTAATACTCTTACGCCACATTGAGACGGGATTATGTTTTGGAGATGGCGTTGTTTCTCCACATATTACAACTCCCTGATAGCACCTGGAATGCGCATAGCAAGCCTATGCTGGTATATTCATGGGTTCAACTAAATCTTTATTCAGGTGGACGCCTTCTTGACAACCAGTATTGAAAGCAGTATAACAAAGTTGAATTACGTTTGCTTGTAAAAGCTGTCCTCTCGATAACGTTGTACAGGTTAACTAGATGCATTTCGACAATGACAGAATGAAATATATTTGGACGATGTATCGTGTTCTATACTTTTGTTTTATTCCAAACAAACTGGCTAGATTCAAACTGTGCACTGCTTCGGTCTTCGGTCTCACATTCCGCGGGGTCTGACGTAAGCAATTCTCTCGCCTGTTTTTCTTTCAACCTTGCGAGGTACGTATTTAAAAGCAGTCAACCCTCGACAGGACTCCATTTTGACTAATGGGAAAGCAAGGTTCAATGAAGGTTGGCGCACCAGCATTTTAACTCATGCACAGTAGATCTGCAACGAGAAAGTGAAGCGAGCATGCGCAAATTGAAGCCGTTCCTTAATAATAACAGCATGGAGGCTAACGGCATGGCAGTACCATTTGATCGAGTGTTTAAGAAGTTTATATAATCAATGCAGAGTACAGCAGATTAATTTCACAGTATGATCGATATCAGAAACATAAATTCAGGATTCAGAATACTTCGAAAGACTAATAGGGCCCATTTCCAATTATTTTTTATTTTTTAATTTTTTTTAGTTAGTTTCTCGTTTGATAAACGAGATTTTTTTAGCATGTCCGGATTAATCTTACGTTTATGGTAGCCCATACCGGAAATAACTGCTGATATAATGTACGAATTAAATTATTACCGGTATTAATTCTATTTATGACCGGCATCAATTCTTGGCCAATGTAGCTTCATATGCAGGTGTTAAGCAAATTAAAGAACGGTATTAATTCTAATATATGCGGACATAAAAAGCATTTATGTCCTTCATAAAAGCATTCTTCATAAATACTGCATAGACGTGTTATATGCCGGTATACCAAACATGAAAATGAATATATACCGGATTAAAACCGGCCTTAAATACATCAATCACATTTGCGAATTTTGATGCTGTTATAAGTTCACATCCGAATACAACTGTGGTTGTTCCTGGGCCAGCGGTCAACTTTAGTAGGCTAAAGCGTTCTAAGACGGACTTCAGAATTTTGACATTATTTTGTGTTACGTATTTTGAGAAAAATTCGTTAAGATACCTAAACGGCGTAATCGCGGCCCAGTTTGCATGAACATATAGCTGGGTGACCACAATCACTCATGCGTAATTCTATCATCCCTATCAATGAGATGTGGGATCCAATGGCCTTCCGAATAGGTAGTAGTCCTTCAAAGAAATCCACAACTCCTTAATAACTTATCCACGGAGGATGAAGGGGGGGTGTACTCGGGCAAAGATTGTAACCGACTCAATGATCTAACCGTTGGAGTGGGGCCGAGGCTTAAATCTAACGCCGCATATTGGGCGCCGGACAAAACTAGCATTTTACACAACCAATGGGTAATCAGCGGAAACTGAAGATGACCTATGCAGCTAGCATAATTCAAGATATACACAGTATGGTGTACTGAGAATCGACTCTGGCAAACGGAAGGTTGTACTGAGAAGTGATGGAGTTGGGGAGGGGACGGAGGGGTAGCAACGCTATACATTCAATATTCATTTGGTAACATTTCTACAAACTACTACTCCTCTCCCCACTATTTCACAAATGTGAGTATCCATCGAAATGATTTCCCCGCTGTCAGGGTGAATTGACGTGACAATTCCTACTAACAGAAAGTTTATGTTATCGCACTATACAAATAGAGGTCGTTCTTTAGATTTAAAAAGACCACAGAGTTCGCGGAGTGTCAAAAAGCCTCCCATGTTTATTACTTAACGGTTGTTTGCTACATGTTTGTTTGTAGATTTGTCACTGGCGTGAGACGGACTTAATAAGTGGGCTCGGGGAAATATGATACAAATATGTTTTTTCTTTCTCATTTTCCTTATATACTTAAGGGAAAACAAAGTATTCAAAAAGAGGACCAGTGCTATTGCCTTCCCCGGGACCGGGCCTGGCTCTCGAAGCCACTGGCTTTAATAAGGCTCCAAAAGTAGTTTTGCCAAAAGACCGCGTGGATTTGTTTTGCCGCAATAAGTCGGAAATACTAATGCACGCCCTCAGTACCTACAAGCTCTTCGAGTATGGAAGTATATATGGCCCTGTAGACTGGCCCTATACGAGTAAGAATTTGAACTAATACAGGGCAGCATTTCCATATGGTGTATTGCATGACACATGACTTTCGCGATGAATGAATGTAACAATAAAGAATGATTTCTCCCTAAATCTGTGGGTTTTGTTCCTTCCATTTCGGCTGCAATTGGAATCAACCGTTGACTCATGCCCATCTTTGTAACTGTTTATTAGACTGGTTATGAAAACACACAGTTACACGAAACGCGGTGGATTTGACTGAGAAGAAAAAGGCGGGAGTGGAAGCGAACTATATCTTTTACTTTTCCCAGTTCAGAGAAAACTGACCATAATTTTTTCCACAGGCGAACCGCATTCCCATTCCCCAGCCTTCAATCTTTATTCCACACCCCTCCCCAACCCCTCCTCAATCCAAAGAATTGTATATATTGCACCAGCAGTTTGCCTTTTCTTTAATGAAAGTGAGTAGCGCCACCTCTCATACCCTTTTCCGACTGCGCTATGAGCAGTCGCATTACATATTCAGATTAATTATCGAGGTTAGGTGAACATCCCCGGTATTGTCCCTGATTATGCTGAAGAAAAGTGAATTTATGCTCAAAGCGTTTTCTCTCCGATTACATGGTGATTTTTTGACCATTAAAAATGAATTTCAGTTCAGGTTGTATTTCTTAACCAGTTTGTGTTTGAACAAACAACCATTTGAACATCTAAGCAGGGCGCTTCCTCATCAAGACATGGCTTCATACCTAGTTTAACATACATTTATTCGATTAGTTCCCAGATGCAACACAAATCTCAATAGGAACACTGGTGCGCACAGGATTTAAAAGACGGATGGGGAAGGGGGGGGGAGTTAGACCGGGCTAAATTCAAACTCCCCCCCCCCCCCGACTGGTTATGGTAGAGGGCTGACTTTTAGTGGAAGGGCCAGGGCGAATTAAGAATTTATCAAGGAGGGCTCCTATACTAGAATCATTAAAGCCAATTCCTATGTAAGGGGGTCTACTGGTCTTCCCCTGAGAATTTGTTTTATAAAGTCAAACGAGGTTTATAAAAGTAATCCTAAACGCAAATACTTTTAGTGAGGTTGGAGATATGTGCTTGTTGGGAGCAATTATTTCAAATGAATTTTTCTTGAGAAATTAAGAAGTGCCCTTGTGTTGATCGATAAGAAACACATAGTAATTAAAAGTTGCCGTCTTGTTGAAAAATAAAGAAAAGTAATTTAAAAAAAAAAAATCAGTTTTGTTGAAAAGCATTCAATTAACATGGAGTCGCGTTACAGAACACACAGGGTCCACATTGTCGGAAAGTTTTGAGATGATTACGCGGTTTGCCTCCTCAAATGAAAGTCACATGTTCCACTGCCCTCGAAGTTTATGTCCCTGCCCCCCCCCCCCCAAGAATAAACCCTCTTCCGCCGTCTCTGTGCAGGGTAAAAATAAACATACAAACTCACCTGTAAGTCTTTAAGGGTAGTAGCACAGTAGTGATTCCTAGGAAGTCATTATGTACGGAGGATATAGCTTACTTGGATATATTTTGTAATGTAATGTATGCACAGTGTATATGTGCCACAGCAAGCATGTCAACTCAATCAAGCGTGCCAAAGAATATGTTCCTCTTTAAGACGTTGAATAAAAGATAAGCTTAAGAACGAAATCGGAATGTATCCTGATAATACTAGGTCGATTGTACAATTCATGTTTCTTCTCGACTCTTTGGCTGTGATAACTTCAATTCTAGGCATAGGCGTAGGAGGCGGAGGGGGGGGGGCTGCAGCGCCCCAATCAAATATTTTGGTGAAAATTCGGGCAATATGCTGAGAATTTTTCGGGCACCTAGTGAAAAATTTTGGTCATATTTTTCGGGCAAGTCGATACTGCCCCCCCCCCCCCAATCAAATTGCAATGGCTCCTACGCCTATGATTCTATAGGGAAACCTGGCCCTTTGCTAAGGTCATGTGTAGAATTAATTTTCTCTGTAAAGGAACTCGTGATACACATTCGACGATGATTACACAGTCACAGACTTGATGTAAGGGGACTGGAGTTGGGGGTGGATCAGTTATTTGTTTAGTTTTCCGGCCAAGGTTTTTCGTTGGTGATTTTATCTTAAAGAAGGTACTAGGGAATTGTTAGCCCCCCCCCCCCCAAAAAAAAGGGAAACTACACTGGGATAACTTCGTCATGGCAACAGCTCTGATGGTGGTTAGATGATTGGAAGCAAGGATGTGGTCAATTGCTTTGTTAATGGTGACGTCATGTACTGGTGTCGTGCCGTGCATGTTCTCTTCTCAGACATTATAGAAAACCATGACAATTTTCCGCTTGCGACTATATAAAATATTTTAAACATTTTTTGCACTGTTCGAGAATCAAAAGCAGGCCAAAGGTTCTGGTTATGAGAAGGTATAGTTCCCAACATAACATCACATAAAGTGCAAACAGGAGTTCACGTCACGTAGCTAGGCTCTATTTAAGGTGACTTTTATTCAAAATATTAAGGTCATTAACATTTATATTTTTTTAATATTTTTAGTCTTGTAGATTTATTTTTCAACAGGGTCTTCTTACTTGAGTGAATTTTCTTTAGGACCCTTTGTACAAAGTAAATGCTATAGTTAGTATGTTTAAGAATCAGAACGGATTGACCTGTCTACCACAGTTGTCGGCATCAGAAATGATATCACAGTCCACCCACTGTGTTGCATTTATATGCTTATCTGGCAAAGATATGTTATCTTTAGACAATCGTATCTAGAGTTACACCTCCTCCCCCAAATCTTGCCAAATCTAACTATTTTGGCAGGATAAGTTTACTGTTGGAACCACCCCCCCCACCTCCCCCCTCCAAAAGAAAGCAACCACTTCTTATTTTCATGCTCCCACTTCCTCATATTGTCTACAAATGTTGTTAGATTAAAACTCTCAAGCTATGTAACATATATTTTATCATCAAATATCCTGCTGAATGATAGTTTGGTCTACTATGGTCTACAACAAAAACATTATTTAGCATTAATATTTCTGTATTAAAAGTCCACTTTTGTCCTGTTTAAATCAATTGTTTCTATAATTAAATTGGTTTCAAAGTAAGCTTTAGACCTACCAACAAGTAGAGAAGGGAGAGACATTGGGAGTCCCCTCCCCACCCTTGGAAATTCCTTAGATCCTGAAGCTTGCACCCCCCCCCCCCCCCCACCCCTCACAGAACATTATTGTATTGTATATACTAGTGATGTCAGCTCCACCCATGCTTGTGTAACATGTAGGTCAAATAAAAGCCATCAATAGTGTGCTTTAGTTCCCATATTCCCCAAAAACTGATTTAATTTGCCAGACCTTCACTCCTTGTAAGATTTCTGGCACCAGACAAGAGAGAGAAAAATAATAGAGAGAAATAGAAAGAGAGAGAAGACAATAAAGAAACTCACAAACAATAATTTCACAAATTCACAGATTTTAATATAACTGTTGTCTCTCTAAAAATCATTATAATTGTCATGACTTCACATCCCAAAGTTGGCTTTACATCTGTAATGAAACAAATGTATGTTCAACCAATAGAATTATTTTAAACAGGTCCTACCAAGAAGTACTCCTTACACAGTTCAAATCTAATGCATTTAAAGCCAGAGGAATTAAAATGAACAGTCAACAAGATTTGCAAACATTAGGGGGAAAAAAAACAAGAAGAGATTTTTTTTGTTTCTGTGGAACATAGCTGGGTGTAGTACAATTTACCTACAAAGCTTCTTTCAAAGTTTCCTTTTTTGGACTCAGTGCAATATAAAATTGACTTTGCTTGACAGTTGTGAAAACAATGTTACCTGTGTGCTGTTTTACTTGTATGCAACAATCTCCCAAAATTTCCATCAATGAAAGAAATATGAGGAAGGGAGAACAAGAAAAGGAGATAGAAAAAGACAAAATGAAAAACATTGAATTCAAACTCCCAGTTTTGTTAAATGAAAACAATTTTAAACTTGGATCTAAAACACTCGCATATCCTTGTGATGAATATTCATTTTGTAAATCATTTTCGAGTTTTTGGTTTTCAAGATAATCCCTTTATGTTCTTGTTTAATAACGAAATGGAAATGCTCTAATCACATTTCATGAATTAAACTGTATTTTATTTTAGTTTTTATTTCTAAATTAACCTATCGATACTAAGACTTACAAAATAACCTTGAAATGTAAACAGTATATTGATCGTCTCGTTTTATTATATCTGTCACATCAAACAACAATGATACATGAGATATGAATATGTTACTCTATTATACTGCTGTGTGTATGGATACTGCTCAATATTCACTCACTTTATACCCAACACTAAACTTACAAACAAATAGAGCATACTACACTAGTGTGTTCAAAAAAACTGTGCATCATCTCATGAATATGCATGAATAATTAAATGAATAATTCAATAGCTGTGTTGACATGTGCAAAGGCACCACCCAATCATATTGGTAAACTGTAACTGATTTCAATATTCATAGTTTGGACTACAAAACTGACCTTGCACTTGAATTATGCTTTATTCAGACAAACAAAAAAAAGAAGACTTTTCCTATTTTTGAGTGATAAGTTCTGTACTCATTGTTTTGCAGGTTGAAATTCAAAGAAAAGGTCAAAGTTCAATCGGATTCCAAACCAAAGTGTAAGGGTAAGTTGGATGTCACTACATTGGCTGCTGACACATCCCGATCTACAGGAAGTTCCACAGCCCTGTAGTACTGAAGGCAAACCTGGATTGATAATTGTTACCGAACCTATCATGAATGTTAAAAATTTGAAATGCCCGATAATTTGTTTTGGTGGTTTATCGATAATTTACTCATGGCCTTAGTGCAATTAGAGATGACTGCATAGGGGGGCCACATACAATGAAATCTCTCACACATTACAAGCCACACAGAGACTAAGTTACTTCAAATTGCCTTTCTAACGAAATAAAGGTAGTAGCTCTTTCTCTAAGAAACCCACATCAACAATTTCTAGATTATTATTATTATTATTATTATAATTATTATTCTTATTTTTTGGTTACACCCAGTGCAAACTCACTCGATTCTGGATATAGGTAACACCAAATGTAACTGGAAAGGTTTCAAACAACTACAAAAAAAATGATATTGGAAAGAAGTTTGTGGTTTTGATTTATATAAACGAGTGAATTTCTGCCTTCACGTTATAAAAGAAAAAAAAACAACAGAAATATTATGCTTCACTTTAACCATTTATCTGACATATTATTAGCGAGAAGTTGCTCTTGTTTTAAAATGAATTTCTGTTGATGCTTCTTCCTTTTCATTTTGTGCTAAAATGACCAAAATTGATTAATTTTCATCATCTTACTGGTATTTTTTTAATCTTTTTCTGATTTGTGATCCATAAAGCTTCAATACCTTGCATATTTGAGAAAAACACTATTAATTGAAAAGAAAAACAAACATCTTCTTGACATGAGAAACAATCCCATCTTCAATGTCTCAATTCGTTTCTTCTTGAAATTGTTTCCCACAGAATTAGATTCTTTGGTCTTGTGGTCTTTCATCAGACAATGTAATAAACTAAACCGCAACTTCCCGCTAATAGTCAAGCAACTTGGTATAGCTAACATGACACCATCCTTTAGCTTTCACTGGTAACAGTGCTTGTATACAAAGTAGAAGAAATATCACTATTTTCATAAAAAGAAATTAATATCCGGGCAAACTTTACAAGGATAAATGGAGCATTTGAGAGTTGAAAACTCTGTTTTGAAGATGCAAGTAATATTTTGTAACAATTTTCAGTGAAATCAAAGTATTAAAGAAAACACAATTGGTACATCTTCATTTTTTCTCCATTGTTTGAAAATCGCTATTTGCCCCCCCCCCAATTCCAACTACCTCCCCTCCCCTCTCACCTTACCCCTCCCACCCTTGCCCTCCCTGTTTGATACATCATATCTCTACAACATAACCTACATCAATACCTTGGAAGATGAAAGAATAAGAAAGAGAGAGAGACAGGAAACACAACTGTGCTCCCTTTTTCCAAGAGCACAATAGACCGTCCATCAGAGCTGACCACTCGAAGCTTGTTGAGACGAGTTCGTTTTAGTCCAATAGTCTGGACAGGACAACGAGTGACTACCACTAATGACCATACATGGGTTATTTCACCACGCAAGGTTAAAACCAAATCAAAGCCCTTCTGATTATCCAGGGCAAGTAGCGACCTGTCCTGTTACATGGCCAACATTTTTACCCTCACGGCAGCCCTTACAGCATTGATGGCTTTCTATTGAGGATAAGAAAGAGAGAAACAAAGAATGTAAACATTTGATTGTTACCTCATAGTACGGAGGGAGTAACTAACAATTATAATACCTATTACCCCTAAGAAGGGCCTCTCAATATTCCACCACAAGGTATGAAATGATTTATATTGACCATAAGATCATGAAGCAAATACTTATCCTTATTAACTAACTGAATTCACTTGTTGGTGAGCAGAGGGGGAGGGGGAGGGGAATGGGGGTTAGGATGTCACATGTTTCCCATCTCATTTCTTTCCTTCCTATTCAGCTGATCCAGGGAGGGGAACCCTTCCCTTCTGAAATATTGTTGGCACTAAGAATTAACTTCACAAATTCACGTGTTAAATAAAAGGATCCAGAACATTTTGGCTGAAAATGCCTCCCAGATCGCTGGAAATGGCACTTCCCAGGCCTTGTAAGTTGCATCCAAGCTTGAAATTACTAGCGATATCATAAAAACATACAAATGGAAAATATGCTCAAGGGGGGAGCAGTCGCCCCCTTTTGCCCCCCCCCCCCCTTGGCTACGTGCCTGAATCTGCCAGGGTTGGGTCTGAGGGGATACGTACCTGCCACCTTCTCTTGATGACGTATTTCCTCAGGTTTCCCTTCTTCAAAGCTATGGAGGTCTTCAGTTCCTTCTTCAACCAGTCATGTTCAAGACAGTCATCGGCAGTCATTCTATCCCTGAAAAGACAAAAACAAAACATTCAAATTATTTATTAATAATATCAATAAAATAATGACTTGATAAGATGACATGAATTCTAGCAAACAAGTAACTATAATATTAAAATGGGAGAAACTTTCTAGCAATTTTGTGCACGCTAAATTAATTAATTAATAATATAATTAACACTCATCTATGTTATGATAAGCAATTGTTCCTCTATTAAACATTGTAATTGTCTAATTAAAATCTCTGTCTGGGACTAATTTGGAGATACATAACCTCCAGGAAAGTAGATTATTAAAATTAAAAAACTTTTTAAAATTAATAATTATTAATTAATTAATTAATAATTTACACTCATGTATGTTATGATGGGCTCTACATCCTTTGACAGTCTGCTTGCAATTTTTCCTTCAAACACCTTTCACTCATTTGAAAATTTATTGGAACAGAAACTTGAAGAGGATGGAGGAAAGACCAGGGTAAGAAGGGGGGGGGGGGTGGGGAGGAGTAGGGAGGAAGATACTACTTAAAATTTAAAAAATTTAAAAAATTTAAAAAATAATAAATTGAATTAAATTTGAAACTTACTCCTGATCCTCCTGTAGAAGTTTTTCGATGAAATCTTTGGCCAAGTCTGAGATTTCGTCAAAGCATTCATCGTCAAAATCGTACTCCACCTTGAGAATGTTGGTCATAGTCTCGCCATCATGGTCACCCATGAATGGTGACAGACCACTAAGTCTAACGGAATGAAGACAAACATAA
This sequence comes from Apostichopus parvimensis, assembly GCA_000934455.1. NCBI lineage: Eukaryota > Metazoa > Echinodermata > Holothuroidea > Aspidochirotida > Stichopodidae > Apostichopus > Apostichopus parvimensis. Next base: position 18,271 of record KN887888.1, on the reverse strand, counting down.
AGAATATGTAAAGATAAAACACACAACAGGAGCAACAATCATATCCAGCAAGATTAGCTAATGTATTAAAGGGTGTGAAGACTCGCGCACAAAGAAACGTCTCATGCCGGTAATCTGACCTAGTTTGGAATGAGGTGTAACAGAAATGTTAGACACCACCATCGATCCCAGAAAATACACACACAGCTTGCTACTGTCGGTAGTTAGACACTAGTGTACAGTCAATACGTACAGCTACGGTCAATACCCACAACACAGTGTACATAGCAGCATGGACATCTCAGGTCTAGAATAAAGATAACAAGGTATCACGTTTCATTACTGTCTGCACTTTTTCAGAGCGCGGCATGCGGTTTGGGGCGATTCTTCAATGCCTTAAAGTACACAAAATGACTTTTAATGCAAAACAACAGCACAGGCAAGTGGATTCAGGTAGTGATGTTAGAAGCGAGAAACCCAGTAACTGGGAGAGCATGGGTTAAAGCCTTGACCAGCTTAAGGAAAGGAGGGGGTATGCGATCCAGGAGAAATCCAAAGTTTTCCGATATCAGAAACGGTCTTTCAGAAGTAAAATATAAATTCGGCTTCCCACACTTGTATCTGCTTAGAAATGTAAAATAAAAACTGCTATCTAGACTGCATTGTTTGACCTGCTGTCATATTAAATGCAGCTATATGCCACACTTAATACCACCAGAGAGATGAAGAATTAGAATTTTTTCCTCAAGTATTTATATATTCTCCAGAAGTAGTATTTATGTTGAAAGAGTTTATCACAAAGACATAAGTTTTTGTGTTTGCAGGAATGAGTGTGGGCATTGTGTAAAGAGAAAACGTTGAGCAAGGTGGTATAATTTCAATATGATAAAGGGAAGGAAAACAATCACCTTCACACCCCCACCACCACCCCAACCACCCAGCTACCCAACCACAAAGCAACCCAGCCACCCAACCACCAAGCCACCTTTCCCCTACAAAATAGTATGAAAAACAATACTTACAAGACATAACAAATAACACCAACACTCCACATGTCTGTTGTTATGGACACTTCATCGTAGGAAACCACTTCTGGAGCCAAGAATTCTGGGGTACCGCACGAGACCTGAAGACCGGGGGTCATCTTCTGAGCCAGACCAAAATCAATGATTTTGATCTTGTTACTGTTCTTTCTAATACACAAAATATTCTCAGGCTGAAAGAAAAGAACAGCAAGAATAAATGTTTGACTCAAAGTAATTTGCTCAATTGAAAGCATCTATTAAAAAAGAAAATAATAATATTAAGGAACAAAACATAACTGGAAAATAAAATAGAACTTCTGGTATGTATTTATTGAGAATTTTACTCTCTTTGCCCATTTCTTTAAATCAATTTTTATAGGATAAAATGCTTGGAGGTTTCAAAAACTGGTTATACCTTCATGTCAAGATGGAGGATTTCCTTTGAATGCATAAATCTGACTCCGTCACATATCTGTCTTAAGAAAAAGGTACATTCTTTCTCT
>KN887887.1:0-11455 GCA_000934455.1 Apostichopus parvimensis | reverse complement strand
CATTTTGTTGGTGTCATCTATGAGTGGTTAGGGACGAAGCACAGATCGCGGAACCCCTCTCAATGAAATAAGTTCAGGGAAAACATTTGAAAATTAGAAGTAAGCTATATTTTACCTTTCTTTTCGAATTGACTCGCTTTATTGGTCACCAAATGGGGCATTTTTTATTTTCGTTTAGAGTCGTATAGTAAATATGTGATCACTGTTTCTGTTCAGGATTGTTTACAAGGCCTGTCTAAAGACAGAGTAGCCTACTTAGGCTAGGCCTAACCTGTTATTAGTTCGTAATACGCCTAGGACCTGGCCTAATGTTAGGACTATATTTGTGGTAAGTTCTAGGGTTGTGGGTCGCTGCAGATTTACCAGTAGTAGTAGTAGTAAGTTGAGTCTCATCTATCCGACATGCTCAGTGATTAACCTCCGCCACGTATCACAATCTTGCGCAAGGTTTATTGCTTCCTCGAAATTGTTATTGCAGATTTACCATAGCCTAGAAAAATATTGCTATATACAGTACTGTGACTATTATTAATTATGAAGCAGGCTGAGCAGAATGCATTGAGAATTCACTTGGGTGATCATCATCATGGGTTGAAATACTACTGTTCGTTTTAATGCAACAAATACACAAGAACGATCAAGAAAACATGCAATAGGGATTAATAACATTACACGTTTCCTTAGTTCCCTAGCTAGCAGTAGACAGAGATACAGTAGTATGCCATGTTGAAACTTGAAAGCTACATGTTCTGGGTCCAGATACAGTAGGTCTAAATGCAAGTATTACACGTATACTTATTTTCCATATCAGGTTAACTTGCAAAACTTGAGAGAAATGGTAGCACATCCTATATGCAGTGAAAATGGCCATTTGATCTCATATCAAGTGCTGTACTGCTTTGAATTGAGGATGTGTCGTGATTGGTTCTTAATCACAACTTGTAATGGATTCTTTAGATAGAAGATTGTGGAGTTATTTAAGCCCAGGCATTCCTGAGTCTCATTGGCCAAAATATACTGTCATGTTTATTTTATTTTATTTGTTTTGTTTTGTATTTATTTTTTTTCTTTTCTTTTTTTTTTGGTCTTGGGTTGGTGGCTGGTGGCGTGGCCGGTAGCGGGGCGTTGCTTGTTGTTTGTCGTTTGATGTCTGATTTGAGATTTGTGATATGTGGGGTCAGTGTTATATATCTTATGAATGTTGATTCTTACTGGTGTTAAGTTTTATATTGTTTCGTTGCCCCCCCCCCCCCCCTTGTTCTTTTTCCCGTTGGCTTTGTTGCCCGTTTTGGGCCTTTTTGTTATTTTTTCCCCTTTTTTGGGTTTTTCCCCTTTTTTTGGTGGTTTCCGTTTTTTTGGGGGGGTTGGGGGCTTTTGGGTTGTTACCATTTGGTGGCTTTGGGGAATTGTTACCTTTTTTTTTCGTTATTGGGGCGGTTGATTAGTTGGTTTCCTTACCGCTTTTTTTACTTTAATATGTTTTAAAGTTGGGAATTATCTTTTATCACATATTTCCTGTGCTCCCTAGTTGAGCCCATGCCCTAGCGCTGTAACACCCTCTCCAACTGTTCTGGCCTGGCTATCCCTATATTCATGCAATTTTGTAACTTGTAATTGCATTTAAAATTGCCAAAGTAGCATTACCTGACATAGAAAACAGTTTGCTATGGACTGCAGTAAAAACTGTACTTTCAGTTCCTACTGAATCAAGTTCAGAGTTCACCACTGTACTGTATAACAACCCGGCTTCCTCAAAACATTAGAATTGATGTTCATATGATAAACAGAAAAATGCCACTTCTGTGATGCCTTCCTTTCTTTGTGCTTGGCCTGAGTCAGGACTCGTGTTATCCTCTTATATCTGTGGAGAAAGACATCAAGTTTGTTTGAATCTATTGACCGTTGAATTTAAGTCATGACTTGTTTACACATTAGTGTTGTATCTGTATGACAGTTTAAAACCTCTTCTACCTGGCAGTGACCCCATAAACTTCATGATTCTTTCAAACTGTTGCAGAGCTCTCCACGGAATCTTATGGCATACCAACACATCATGGAACAGTACAGAAGTAATCAGGTCACCTCTGAGAAAGTCTGCAGAGCACGAGAAGAGCTTCTTCATAAAGCTAGGTCATATCTCAGCCTACTGCAAGGAATCCGAGAACATGAGGTACAGTGCTAGGAAGGATGTTATTTTGTTGGAAGGAAATTCAGTCTACAGTAGTATCAGATATTTGGTTTGGTTAGTGCAGACTGCTATTGGATGATTTTTTTTTTTTTAAATATTTGAAAGAGCTGCATTTTGCATCAACTTTGGTATAATCTGACTTATTCTGGTAAAATTAGATTGCCAGTAATCATATTAAAAGACAGCAGTCTAGATATTAACACCAAATTAGAGTTTCACTTAAGGCACTTAATTAAATAATACTAATGTTTTAGAAAGTTAAAAAGCACTGCTATCAGTCCAAGCTGCATTTCTATTATATAATGTTCCAGAAGTTAACCTTTAAATACAGTCCTCATATGCCATACAAAGCTGAATGGCAAAACATAAAGAGTTTATGACCCTCAAATAACATGTTTACAATGCATTACAAATTAGTCAAAGACAAATGGTGTTGAATGTCACCCAAGGGTGTTCTGTTGTTTGTATGAAATCAAACAAATATTTATTGGTTGAGTTTGTTAGAATTTAAAAATAATTGCTTAACATTAACATTTAGACCTACTGTATACTGAGGAGCTGACAACATCATCAATTGAACCGTATAAGAGCATTCCAGAGATTTGGCATATTTTGAAGGTGAATAACTTGAAAACCCACACAGCTTACTACTTGAACACTTTACTTTCCATGATACAAGTGTACAATTCTGTCTAAAAGTCATCCTTTAAGGTTTATGAGCAGCAGGACACTTTTCATAACAGTATCAAACTATTTTCCATTTATTTTTTTTATTTTTTATCTGACATTGTCAGTCAACCACATCCTTATGGATTTTTAATACCCACAACATGATCCAATTCAGCAGCTCAACATGTTGCTTTTAGAAATGTCATTGTCAATTACAAGTACTAGTATGTACGTCATTATGCTGCCTTTCAAGTGCTATATTATTCTGTATTTCAGGCTCTGCACCAAGAATACAAAGGCAGAGAGAGAACATTGGAGGAGAGTGCAAACTTAGTGGGTCTTCGTCTTCCAAAATCTCCTGAAAAGGACTGATTACCTCCATCTTGTATAATTGAGATTGAGGCCCTTCCAAGAGTCTGGAGGTTCGCAAGGAGAGATCCAATCTGTGACGAGGTTCATGCACTGTTAATGCTGCAATACTTCATTTCTGGAGAAGTAGTAGATGTTGGACTCTACCATTAATTTAGTTAATTTTACCTCCTAGTGGTCAAAGTTATGGATTGGTTATTCTACTACTGTTATGGAAGATGAGAGGGAGGACGGGGGGGGGGGGGGGGGGCTCTTAGGAGTATGTTGCATGGGGGAAAAGGAAGGTTGTGAAAAATTAACATTGGTAGAAAGTAGAGATGGAAATTTGAATAGTGGACTGAATGAACGTTACCTACAAATGACCTCAGACTCCTTTCAGTATGGAGCATTAATTATTCTATAACGTTTGATGGAAAACTTTACTGAAGAGTTTTTTGTTTGTTGTTTTAATTTTAAACTTGAATGTTTAGTAAAGTCTATGGTAGGATCAGAAACTTAACTTATGAGAAAATATCTGAAATTTCAAGTTTGGCTTGTATCATCTCTGATCTCCCACCTCTTCTAGAGTGCAATTAAAAATTCCTTTCTTAAACAACTTTGATTTAATTTACCAAATTTGTGTCTGTTTTTGTAAAAATACTGACCAATTAAATATCAAAATTCTAAATTGAATGAAAAATGTAGATTCTAAACCATCGGATCAGATATCATTGTGATATCATACTTCTGTACAATCATTTAAATATACATCAAAGACGCGTAAAGCAATTTTAGATCTATGAAACCAGAGATTCAAAACTGGCTCTGTGATTTTTTGTCGTTCAAGTTTTGACCATAATATTGCTGATGTCAAATGATCAGCCAGGTTCTTACACTAATGTTGATATTCATATCAAATCCATTCATGCTTTAGGCTTCAGTCTCTGTTGACAAAATTTGGGTTTTTGCATTCACAAAGGTGTGTCTACAAAAGTATGTTAGTTATAATTTTGGAATTCACTTGTTTACATGATCATTTGTCCTCCACATAGAAGACAGGGTTATTGTACTTAAAGGTAGTCTGTATATGCCCCAAATTATAGCTGGCTATAACTGCTATAAGTTTTCAAAAAGTACTTTCCTTGGGTCTTTGTTCTCCAAATTGTTCCCAGGCATTTTAAATGAACACACAAGACGATTGAATGTCCCAGTGAGGTACATTTCATCCAAGGTGGTAATATAAAAAGTTTTAAGAATTTTGACCAAATGTGACCATATTTGAATATCTGGCATATTTGGGGCCAATACAGCATACCTTTGATTATGAGGATCTACCTACGAAGTATGAATTTCACATGATAACAAACAAAAGTTTTATAGAGACAAACACACACACGCCCTCATGCACAGAAACATCCCATGTGACTATACAATTCTTTTACAGTTGAAAGGACGCAATAAGGAGAAAACAAAGATTATGTACATGTATTTTTCTTTTCTTTTTGTAAAAAAAAATGTAAACTTGGCAGTAAAGAGTGATTAAGTAACATAGCTCACTTGATTCCAAGAAACATCAATAAGAATGCCGTAGACAAATTCTAATACAAAAACACGCTAAATGATGCCTGACCTAGTTCAATTTGACCTCATGACCTGCCATTTGACCTGAAGCACTACTACTGGTCATTGTCACTAGTTCATAGGTCATTACAATGAAACTGTTTAAATATGACAAAAAACAATTGGCTGCATGCATGATGCAACCACATCCTGAGAGCATGTTCATGGCAAAGAAGGAACCAATAAAAACTTGGAGCAAGTTGAGGCTTTCTGTGAAATCTATCAAGTTGCTTTTCCAAATGCTACATGGAAGATTTACATTGAAAAGGAAGACATAATTTAGGTTTTAAAAAGCCATGAAGAGTTGGAAATGATTTTTGTATTCTGTTTAACTTAACCGACATATTCTACTGAACAATTGCTGTTTATGGTGGTTCAAAAATATCCATTTAAAAAGTAGCACAACTGTTGTGGCCCCAAGCTGTCCATTACCAGCCCCACTTGCATAACCAATGATAAAGGTAATGTAATAAGATAATAGAACCTATTAACATTCTTGTCAATTTATGACAGTAAATGTCATAAGCCACATCGTCACAGCATAGAAGTTACAGTAACTCCTGCTGGCCATGATAATGTCCACACACTGAACCAAAATGTATGAATCAAATCCTCATAGAAAGTTACAGTATCATGAAATCTCCATAAATTGACTGCTATTCAAACTTGCCATTGACAGCCTGGTAAAGGACGAAACAACAACGAACATAAATGATCACAAGAAAACAAATATGGCTGCATCAGGTCATTCTTGTCTTTAAAAACAAGCTGCAGGTTTTTACCTGAGATTAGTTACTGAGCTTTTGAATGGAAATATTCTAAACATACTGTAAATTTAAGTTGGGGGATGTGCTATCCAGTTGGATATTTTGACATAGCTACCTGCAGCAAACTTGTCACTGGAGCTTTTTGCAAAGTTAGTTGAACAATAGATACCCTCGTCTCTTTGATGACTGAGAGGTGTACTTCTTTGTGATTCAAACCAGATTTGAAATGCTCCTTGCAAGGAAGGAAATGTTTACACAAAGTAAAATATGGATGGCTTATAATATAAACAAAAAAGTTCAGAAATTTTTCTTGGTTGGCCAATGATGTGGTTGTTCACATATGAATTTCAACAACATAATTAATTGTCTTGGCTCTGCTTAATTGTCTTCTTCCTGCTCGCACTCCCAAATGACACGTTCTCCTCCTTGTGATGGTGGTACAATGTCCATGTGGCTTTATAGTATAGTCAATTACCATGACAACAAACCAACCGTACAACTGATATACACTTCTCATAGGAGGAGAACTGTAGTCTGGGTTTTGTGATAAACCTTGTAAGTTTCTGTGATACAACTTGGATTCATAGTTGAGGCCTGTAACATCACTATCTGTTTGAAGTAGTAGTAGTGTCATTACTATGTACACCTTTGCATCCTCCCATACAGTCCAGGATGGTGGGGGGGGGGGTTGTTAACACAGCCATATGGGAGGCACTCTGGTCTATAAGTTGGCCTCATCCTTTGACCATTGTTGAGGTTCCACTTCTTCTTGACCCTTCTCTGTTTTAGACTTGTCCAGTGTTTCTCTCTGATTTTTGCTCTTATGGTTGTAACCCATTCCATGTTTAGTCGTCATCTTCCTCCTATGAAAACAGAACAAGTAGTGTGTGGTGAAACCATATTCCCTCAGTCAATCTTTCCTTGCAGTATACATTTGGGTTCTACTACGAAATATAATTTCAGCTTTCAATTTGGAAAAAAAGTCTCCATTGCATGGGCACTGCACATGGAAAGAAATGTCGAAGCAGTAAGCAGTGTTGACAAGAAAATTAGATATAGCAAACTCTTAAAATATGCTGTACTGTACCACATACATGGACTAAATGGACTTAAAAAAAGAATTTGAAATTAAGTAAAGCAGGTTACACTGAATGGATGGAGTGTGAACCAGCATCACTCAGACATGTAACAAGGCATGAAAATGAAGACTATATGAGTGTGGTGGAATTTTAATCTTTTCTTTTTAATTGTGGCACTGGATTAATTTAATGTTGTACTGATCTGGTAGAATCTTTCACTATGACGGCAGGTACATTCAGGGAGAGTTTATTAATGATTGAGACTTTCAGTTCATTATATAAGCTTGAATTATACAGCACTAAACTAATCAAAGAGGTGACCGAAGACTGAACCTTACCCCAGAGGACATGCATTCTGGACGCGTGATTTTTTTTCCCAGGATGGTTGTGGGTAATTAACATAAAGGAGGCGTGTCTCAATCAGTGCACATGTGCAGTAGGCCTACTTCAGGAAAGTTTGGTATGACCTATGCACTGTACCATACTGCTATTGTTACAAATACCGTACCATGCTTCGTACATCACACAACAACTGGGATATCGCGTGCATGCACTGTACTAGCGTAGCCTATATGACTTATTATAAGGCTAGTGCGAATCACACGTACGTCGACTGGATATGGGCATCGGTTTTTGTTAGTTCCTAGTCCTAGTTCGCCATGACGGAGAGCAAAATAACATGGACCTTTCCATATGAAAACCTGGATGCATTCCCAAGGCTACAGGTAAACGAAACTTGACTATGAAGAATGAACTCACTTACTCACCCTCGTAAAAGTTACAAACTAGTAATAGGCCAGTAGTAATACTGTAGTATATAGGTGGTACCAAATTTCGTGACCCCTACGCGACCCCGAGTATTTTAGGGTCACAAAGTGGGACCTCGTCCCTCTCACGTACACGCCGGACTTTAACACTAGGGCGATGATGATTGTTCCCTGGTCCCCTTGACCTGTATTACGGACTTGTGCACAGAATCAATACAACACCCACGCAGGGCCAAGGCCAGGGAGTTTGGTCCTCTCAAGCTTGTGCCATGGATATCCCTACCTGTACAAGACACACGTACGGCAGACCACATCATCTACGTGATACTATACTTAAATGCGATCAAACCATGCCTGCTCCAAACCCTGTCTGGTTTGTATACACTAAGCAGTCGCATTGTACAGGAATGCATTGAACACGCCTACTTTATGTTAATTACCCACAACCATCCTGGGAAAAAAAATCACGCATTCTGGACAATACCACCCATAACCTCTGACCTTTGGGTTTATTATTGATTGAGACTTTCAGTTCATTATATAAGCTTGAGTGATACAGCACTAAACTAATCAAAGAAATGACCAAAGACTGAACCTTACCCCAGAGGACATGCATTCTGGACAGTACCACCCATAACCTCTGACCTTTGGGTTTTTCTTGTAAGGAGGATCAAGACATCCAAAGTGATAGCACTTTTCACACTCGTCACAGCTAAAATAGAAAAGTATAGGAATATGATGATAATATTAGTTAGTTGGTTTGTCAAGACTATAAATTTTCATACATTTCCACATTTCTGTTAAAGGATTGACCAAGGACTCACTCCCATCACATGAGAAAGGAAACGAATGAAAAAAAAAACTGTAGAGAGGAAAATAAAGTTTGTCTTTCACAAAATCACAAGGACCCTAAACCGTGCAAAATAAATCCTCCAGAATGTACTGAATTAAAAAATAAACACACCATTTTGTGACATTAGAAAAAATTGTAACCCAAGGTACAAATACCCACCCCATTGTGCATAGTTCTTTATAAATACCAAACCTATCACTCCCATGAGATCTACAATGCATCGGCAGCTGGTGATATAATTCCTTGAAACTCCAAACTTCAAAACCCTGAGTTAAAGGGTTGTATAACTCAAGCGGCAGGCAATGTGGCAGCAACTCTTAGTTACCGACTATATAAAAGCTTCATGATACTAGTCTCTATGTCGATATCAATTGTAAGTAAACTTTCATCAAAGAAAAGGGGTAAAGGGGGAGGGGAGACAAATAATATCAATTGAAACTGAGATTTGGTCAGGTTTGTCTGCCAGGAACCATAATTTTGTTCAAATTCTGGGGTGTCAACTTGTACAGAGGTGAATAGGCTTTGAATGATTGCTTAAAAGCTATCTACAGTATGTACACCGTGTACCAAGTCATGTCAAAATATATTCTGGTATATTATCTGCTTGAAAGGATGAGTTTTGTATGGTTAGGTCTATACCATATCCTTTATAACATTTTTGTATCCTGGATATCGTGAATATTAAAATTATATGTAAAAGGCAAACTATTCAAAAGTGTCAACTATTCAAATTCAAATGGCAAACAATTCAAAGGTAAAGCACATATTTCTGCAATTGTTTTGTCAATCTTGTACATCTCCCTCTCTCCCACCTTTGCCCCCCCCCCCTCCCCCTTTCTCAATCATCTTTCTTTAAATATACTGTTGTTAGTCTTTGCACAAAAAGGCAGAGTTATTATTAGCTACAATATCATGTTGTAAAATAAAGTCTACTAGGCTGCATAATTTACCTGAATTGCAGCCAACATATCATCATACCTGACTAAAGTCTTCAAAGTCCCGCTAGTGTTACAGATGTTACACAGCTTATCAGTGGGCTCTTCTTCTTTGACTGATGTTCTCGTCGTCCGCAGGTAGGATTCTTCCTTCTTTATGAGGACAGATGGAGAAGTCTTTGATATCTGTAACAAAGGAGAGCGAACGAGTCAAAGTATCTACCGGCAAACAAAAATACTAACAAGGTTGCTAAACTGAAGTATCGCTTTCAAGGGCTACTCAGTTAAAAGGACAAAGGTCAAAGGTTAACAGTGATATCGCTCCCTTTCTTCTAATAAGAATACAATAAGCCTTTAGAATCGTCATATTGACAGAAGTGAGTCTACTAAATTGAAATATTACCTTAATTGTTTCTGGATCTTTCATCTCTGTGTCTCCTTTCTTTGATCTGGTTCTCTTCTTTTTTCGACCCTTTCCCTTCAAGAGGGTAAAATCAAACAGAAAAAAAAATATCACAATCGATTATTGAATACTTAATTCATATCATTAATTGATTATCAGGAATCACCCGTCCAAACTGATTCCCAAAAACCTACTCTATCCACTTTAATCTCTCTTTAGTGAATTTCCCTGTCAGTGATCTGTTTAAAAATTTTGCTTAAATTTAAGTCCCTACAGATATATAGAAATTTGTTATTGTTTAATTCCATTTTACTTCTTTACTTTTGACGATGGGGTTGTGCAGGATAATGGGGATGCCAGTTGAAAGTACAAGAGAACATGGGACATCTGAGCATATTTATTTAATATCCTTCAATTCAATGAAGGTTTTATAAACATATACAACCATTGGGAAGCACCTGTTAGCAACTCAAGGTTATCACGTACCCTCACGTCTGACCTTACCGAGATCATTCCATATTAATGTTTGTATTCTTTTCGGTGGTAATTATAAACAGTGGGAGGTGGATTTAGCTTGCAAATCCGATCAGATTACACTGTATTCCTCAGTAAAATGCAAAACTAAATAATAACTTAACAGAGTATAACAACAAACAAGGGAAAAAAATACAATGAGATAGGATCTAAAAAGAAGGGGGAGTAAACGTGATCCAATCTAAGGGAAGAAATACAAAATATAGAAAAACATGTGTACCCATTAAAGAGGAACTCCCCAAAATCACTGTAAACAAAGGTTATACCATCAAAAGATACATACCATCTTTTTCTTCTGAACTACCACCACAGGGGTGTACTTGGATGGTTCCTTTATGGCCCGCTTTACCCTCTTGATAGCCCCCTCTGGCAATGAGGGCATCTCATCATCGCTTGAGCTCCCAACACACTGTGAGCATTGCCTGTGAAAGGTAGAACATGGTTTTGCAAACCAAAAAAGGTTAAACAATGTCACATACTTTGTAGCACTTGGCAGTCAACATGAATGCAGTGGAATTTTTATCGGAAAGAACACTAACGAACAACAAAACAACAACAGACAAGAAAGATCCAAGTCAACGGAATACAAGAATGCTTTGATGTTCTCTTCTAGCATCACTATGCGATGTATCCAACTTTCACTTCTAGAGATATTATGTCTTTCAAACTAGAAAAAAACACACATCGTGAGAACTTAGATGACGACTATCACAGAAACAAAACCTTGCATCTGAGAGTCTGTGTTCTTAGTTTGTTCTTGTTTCAGTTAGCCTCTGAAGAAGATCCTGCTAGGATCAAAACATCAGGCTTCTGTGTCTGTGATATGAAAAAGCTCTAATATTGTGAACTACAAAAACTATGAGATTCCCTGTCACCCACATCAATATCAACTAACGTTTTACAGACCGCTCCAATAAACGAATCTTGAGTGCATGGTACGTTGAAAACTACTCGTTGCAAGAGTTCTCTTGTATTAACCTACTTAGAAACAATTTGTCATGATGGTTCACTTGGTATTCAAACTTAAGTTCTAAGGGTAACTTAATTGTGACCCAACCAAACCAAACCAATGCAAACCAACGCTAACCCAACCATACCAACCAATCCTAACCCAACCTAACCAAACCAAACTAAATCCAACCTTACCTTACTAAACCAAACCTAACCTAACCTAACCAAACATAATCAAACCAAACCAACCAAACCTATGCTAACCCAACCCAACCAATCCTAACCTAACCAAACCAAACTACACCCAACCTTACCTAACCAAACATAATCAAACCAAACCT
>KN887886.1:33885-52310 GCA_000934455.1 Apostichopus parvimensis | reverse complement strand
ATATTAAATATATTGACAACTTTTAGTACAAAAGATCCTTTATTAATTACGATATACTAAAGTCAAAATGTTAAAATCTTTAGAGCGCGTTTACTCAAAACTCATTTTTTGCACATTCGTCACTACGCCAAAACGGGGACGACATGTATACGTATATGCGTTTTTGCAACAATGGAGACCTGTTCGACTGACAATCCTTGCGCCAATCTTCAGCTGGTATCTCGCCCTAGATTAGAGGTTAAGTTACTCGATACAATTGCATATAATAAAGTAATCCTCTCACCCCGATTTTAGACACAATGTACGGATTTCATCTGTCGTCATCATTGTGCGCGACGGACATTAATTTAATGGTTTGGTTAATGTTAATCTGCTAGCCTATACATTACATGTATTTCTAGCTTCACGGTAAACTTTAATGTTACGGTAAACTTTAAAATTATGTACATGGTACTGATATAGTAGGCCTACATACAAACTTAAGCCTGCTTTTATGAACTTTCAGTCATTCGGTACTTTATCTGCTTTGCAACATTGATTAATTGTACAAGTGAAAATAATTATGTGATGATATTGAGGGTGACGAAGTGACGATTTGATCGCGCTTTAATTTGTATTTCTTTCACTTATTTTCTTCAATTCTCACTTGGTAATCCTTGGCCAAAAAGCAAACTGCATTACGTGTAAAACTGTACAGCGGAGATCTATTGCTTTGTATAGCGTACATACTGCCCACGTACACCCGGGCCCACACATGTGTATTACAGCGATCCATGAGTAACGCGTGTCTATGAGTAACACGCATGCGCGAGGGTTTGGATACGCCTATATATGATAATTGCCCCTAACCCTCCTAGGAAAAAAATTACGCGACCCATTTCTGGGTACAGCATGGCTGACTCAGCAGATGGGTCACACAAAATGACCCAGGTGTTTTTACAGTGTACAACATCTGAATGTACATATTATATAGGTATGCATCGGTTAATACATCGCATGCCAATTACATAAAATCATTTGCCTTCTTATAACCCTTCCATATTGGTTATCAATTTTGGGCAAGTCGTTACAATTATGATGATAACAATAATACCAGTTTAACCATTGAAAAACACATTGCAATTTATTTTTCTTTCAGTAGGTGCCCGACAAATTATCAGCATATTGCCCGAGTTTTCACAAAACTAATTGGTTTGGGGTTATACCAGACAGTTGTATCTGTAAATCAGCTGAGTCCGTATTTCAGAAAATTATCAGCATATTGCCCGAGTTTTCACAAAACTATTTGGTTGGGGGTTATACTAGACAGTTGTATCTGTAAATCAGCTTAGTCCGTATTTCAGAAAAATCCCTCTTATGACATCGTCAAAGGTGATGTTTTAGTTATAGCATTACTTATACCATTTTCATCGCGAGGGATCATTCTTTCATCAATAACGATGTATCAAAAAACTTAAATCAGATTAAAAATTATCAAAATTATAATCTGCATTTACAGATCTTCCGTTAACTAATTACTCCTTTGAGCGTCTTGATTGGACAATTCCTTTTGATTGAGTAGACATAAACTATTCGTATAGAACACTCACCGTATCCTGTACTTAATGGTACTTTAGTCAAAGCAAATAGAAACTTATACAATATCTTGCCAAAGAATGAAGTAAAGCTATTCAGAATTATCTTCTTTGCTTTGCTGTAAGGTTTATTCAAACAGAATCACTTGAACCCTTTTATTTAGAATATTTTTAGTAACATACGTTTTCAAGTATTTATTAACCTTTTACTTTCTTATATTTACATTCATATTGATGTACATATTTTTGTAATTCTAAGTCTTTGGTTCTCATGTTTAAATATTTTTTATTTATACTGGTGAAAACGAAAATGAAATGAAAAATACATCCGGCGTTTGTAATAGATTCGAGCTAAATATTTCTTACGGAAGCTCTCAATGTACATGTTATTTGTTCAACGGTATAGCAATATTATTGTTTCGAGCGAAACCGGAAAAGTAAACGTTCCAACTTAGGGGGTGCTCGTCAGGCAGGCGAGAACAAAATGGCGCTATACAGAGCGCTGCTGGAGAGAACGACGGCAGCAAAGTAGGCAAAGTTCTGTAATTTCTTCAGCATGTTACTGTCGTTAATGTTAATGACTTGTTGGGTGAGTGTTGTACAATTGTCTTCTTGTATTGGTTTTCCGTTATGTACACTGGGTTTACGATACGAGTTGTAGTTTATTGAGCCGTGTAGACACGTTTTAATTTTAATTATAGTTTACGTACGCCTCGAGCCATTCACGGTAGATAGGCCCATGTGTTTCATGATTAGCTTGCTTGTAATGGCTGTCATTCTGCGCTGTTTATCGGTTTCTGGTTCTTTGTCGAGCCTAAAACTGGAATTACCGTTATTTTGACCTCAATATATTACTGATTATTTATGATTATAAGGGTGTTTTCAGAAATGAGTGTTTAGACCAATCTACGATGATTTGTAACTTGTGAGGGACTTAGAATTTGTTATTATAGACCTGTTGTCAAGACACGTTACGCAACTCGATGTTGAAGGTCATGAATATTCATGAGTTCGAATCGAAGCTAGCTGAGATTTTGGCAGGAAACTGAAGTTAGACTGTTTATGACTTTGCAGGTTGAATTTAGCCCTGATCGTTGAATTAGCCTATTGATTGTAGTGTTAATTTAAGAAATCTGTTCATTAAAAGCTTATTATGTTTACATGAGTTGCTGTTGCATGTATTTATGATACTGTACATTTGTATTACACGTTTACCGAATATACCGAAACTATATATACCGTACTGAACCTTTGTGTGACCGTGAACCACATCGGTATTCTGAAACTGTCGTTAGTCGCATCCGGTCACAGTAGTAAGTTAATTGTATACAGTTCTTTAACAGGGTATTGAGCTTAATTATGCGAATGTTTGAAAGTCAGGTAATTGGTAAGCCCAGTGAGGGCGCCGTACAGTTTAATGGAAGAAGTTGTATGTTTACTGGTTTGATCTCACTGTTCAAGAATATTAAGGTTTTATGCTAAATTCAGGGGGGTTTATAGCGATATGCTGATTCAATGTTGATTCAAGAAAAATCGACTGAAGTCTTGAAGAGTTTTGTTGGACACAATTTATTAAGATTACTTACTTAAATTTGTTCCTTTTTTCCCTTTTTCCTTTCAGAATTGAACAAACAGCGATCATTATATGATCCAAATTATATCTATTACACGACCGGCTGTGACTGCTTCATTTTGTTCTTTTCTTCGACCCTTCCAATTATAGTAGGAACTATGAATCTGATCGCTTGTAATTTACTTCATCATGCGATGAGAATAGAAACAACTTCAGCCCCAAGTCTTAACATGTATAAGAAGGTCAAGCTAGTATTTTGTTATGGCATATGTAATATGTCTGATTTAAGTTCCGATGCTGGTTAAAAAGCAACCAGGTTTCACATGAGTTCAAGCATCTATCAAAGTTATAATAATTCAACAAACTGATGAAAACGTTTGAGTGCTATTTGATGGCGATGGAATTGACATTGTAAACGAAACCAACTATGTAAAAGTTACATTCGTTAAGTTATTCTTGTCATCCAACCATTGCTGTAAACGGATCATCCAGCTTCTCCAAAGGAGAGTCTACTGTACATGTAAGATGCATTTAACAAAATGCAGAAAGCAATATATACGACACGGGCTTAGCATGTATCCGTGACGCAGTATCTTGAAGAGAAAAAACTGATTGATGTGGGTGATCTTTATGAACATTGTGTTCGTATACAGCGTCACAAATTACGTGTCCAGTTCTTTGGTTACCATGGTATCTAGACAACAGAACAAAACAGTAGTATAATTCCCCCCCCCCCCCACATACTAACTGGTATTATGGTCTTTCTGTGTAAATGTGCGTAAAAAGTGATTTAATCACAGCTCCACCGAATCATTGGTAACGATTAACTCCACAGAGCAAATCTGGTACCACTACAAAAAATATATTTGCAAGATATTTTTTGACAGTTTATTTCAATTAACGAATATAATAATTTCACGAATTTCAAAATAGTCTTCAATTTTCTTTCATTTTATCGATAAACGTATCACCTCTTCCTTCATTTATATCAATCGCCAAAATGTCCAGCATTTGCACTCTGGAAGACGGTGAGTCTGATGTTTACAAGCTATTTCGTTTATCTATGCACTCCACACACAAATGATAGGCAATGATAGGCAGTTTCTGATATGATTTTAAAACCATTGAAAGAACAACACAATTTAAATCGCGCTGCTTCGCATCGGTCACCCTACGTTACATTACCAGTTCATCTTCATTTCTGACCCCAAAAATAACGGGTTTTTTAATGTCTTGCATACATTAGTGTACGTGGAACCGTCGCAGAAACATTTACCTTGATAATAATGTTTAAACAGTAGAGATCTTTCAAATCCCCTGAAGCTATGAGAGAAAACAGTGTTAATTCAATTGTACGTCAAAATGTTTACACTAATCTAGATAAATAGTAACTTAAACTATAGTTATCATTCAAATCTCTTGAAACAATTAGAGAGAACTGAATTAATAATTGAGTAAGATTTAACTTAGAAGGAAGAGTAGCAGAAATGGACTTTTGGAACTTCTGTACTTTGTGTTGTTTTTGCTACAATCTGCTGGTAGCAAACTTGGCAGTAAGAGGAAAGATAAGAACCTTGAAAACATAATGTTACTTCAGTACACCGAAATCCCACCCCAGCGGGGAAGGTTAAAGTTATTAACAAATATCCATGACACTAAATTTGTGGGACACAAAGTTGTCTAACTCTGGTTAAGCAACAAATAATTCACTGATCAGGAGCAGTCATGTGATTGTAACAATATTTCTAGACCTCTTAGTAAGTTGCAGAATATCCAATAATTCTACAAATACATGGTTTGGTCAAATTTACAACCTATTAGGTAATAGGCAGTTTTATTTCATGTTAAGAAATACGTTTACCCAGTGACTAAAATCTCACCTATATTTATCTTTAGCCATTCCCCAACTTTTCATTGACTTATACATTTGGGGTAGATCACCAAAAACTCTGTCCCTGTAATCAGCTGCTAAAATTATCACATGCCCATCATGTGCTTTTGAATTAATTCGCTGAAACTGAACAAAATTGCAACAGTGAATTTGTTCAGTAATTACTGGAAGGAAGACAACTTATTTAAAGCTTACTATCATTTAGTGTAGAAATGATGATTGGAAGGCTTGACTGGGGCAGCTATACAGGGGCAGCTACACGGGCTAGATATACGTAGCAGTTATACGGGGCGGCTATACAGGAGCAGCTATAGAGGGGCAGCTATATGGGGCGGCTATACAGGGGAAGCTATACGGGACAGATATACGGTGGCAGCTACACAGGGGCAGCTACACAGGGGCAGACATACAAGCACAGCTATACGGGCAGCTACACAGCTACAGGGTCGGTTAAAAGGACTGTTATACGACTGTTACAACTGATGTATGTGCTATGGTTAACATATTCACCGAAATTAAATGAACATATAAAACTTGACATTGTTTATAACATACTATGGTTTCATCGGAATCCAAACTTGAATCTCATTGGATCTACATTGACAACCCACACAAATAAACAAACGGCATATACATCAACATATTGCACAATATGTAACAAACGTGTATAAATGTATACCTTTTAGCTATAGACCTATTTTACAATAATTGTAATATCAACGGTGTCACTGATATGGAAGTGATACGGGTGTGTCATGTATATAAATTAGTGTTGTGAGCGCTGAATGATATTCATGAAAACAGTGCTCTTATCACCCAACCCCATCTATTCTCTTTTACAGCTCTCATTCCTCAATTTTCTCATCATTTCTAACATAAAGCGATTTGAACTCAGCTTTTCTTTGAATGCTGATAACGTTGTATCTTTACAAACTGAAACTACTAGAACCTAGTTTCCTTTACTCATTGCTGTATCTTTGCATACAGTGACAGCTGCCATTAATTGAGTGCATTATCACAATATAACAGTTTCAATGGGACGTTATTGAGGAGCGAAGCTAAAAACACGATCATGTTGATTTTGTTTCTTATACTTTAATTTAACTGAATATGTTTCATTTTTATTAATATGTACCGTACTTGAGGAGAAATGTTTTACTGATAAAGTAGTTGTTTGAGTATAATGATAAAAACACTGGTCTACACAGGCGCGTATCCAGGATCTTCTAACCCGGGGGGGGGGGGGCGGGCGAGTTACTTTCTAAACGGAGCCCCTCCATCGGTTGGCGCGCAGCGTATAAGAAAATTTCTGGTTTTGATACCCTCCATTTTATATTTCATACAGACGACAATCTCCCCCATCCACCAACGCTATCCCAACCAGTTCCCGTAATGGGAAAATATAAATTGCTTATTAAAGCTTATAATGTTGACAGCAATCATGTGCACTTAACCGCCACATGCTATCACTATGTTGATATAAATAATTAATGTAAATGAAAAACAGAGGGGGGACTCGTATTATCAGCAATATCTGCCATAAAGGTGAATTATCTCTTACCTGCCATAGACCGGTCTGCAAGTTTAGACGACGACATGGGTTGCCATATTTCCAAACTGTATAAATAAAATGAAAGAGACTTATGTATAGTATCAGTGCATACTTAATCTTTATTGGTCTGGCTTGATAACATAAACATTATATTCAATACATTTATGTTGACCCTTGATGATAACTTCATATTAGCTGAGTAATCAATCTATAGTTGGTTCCTTAATTTTGATCTTATTAGTTTGCTATCATTATCCTCTCAGTAATAGAGCTGATCAGTTAACAATCCTTATATATCTCAGTAAGATTACCGATCAATTTACCATCATTTTTATCTCGGCATTATACCTGATCAATTTACAACTAGTATCCTCTTAGTTATATAACCAATCAGTTTAGAATTGTTATCATCTCATTAATATATCTGATCAAATATACACTTAGCCTGCAAGGAAAATGCTCCAATTCAAACATAAACATTTCTTGGACTAAATTAAGAAACCAAAGCTTGCTAGTCGATTATTTGCTGCTCAGATCAAGAATAATAATCCATGGGACGATGAACTGATCAGAGAAGGCTCAACATCAGTGACGTCATCACATATTATAAAAGCCAATAGTTTAAATGTTGATAATGGAAAAAATAGTATTTGCATTTATGGAGCTATAAGACTAGACAAATCATCGTCATGATCACGTGATCACATTTCCGATGTACTGAGAGTATGTCAGTTGAGTGAAATAAGGTTATATGTCTTGTTTCCAGCCACTTTCTTGGGTTTTCCTTCAACTGTATTGAGACTAAATACATCAATCTCTATACTTGTCCCTTATATACAGACCATTGTAACATCTCTTTGTTTCTGTTTGTTTACATTTTCTGATTCCGGAATTTGAATGCGAGACTATAGACTATTGCAGCCGATCTTACAAAGATATCATAGTTGCAGGGCGCACTCTATTAAATAATCGGCCGTTTCACCGATTCAAATCTACCCACTTGCTATAACTAACTGCACGTCCCTAGTTTTACGGTTATGATTCAGTAACAATACTGGTGACGATATGACAAATGCTCATTTCCATTAAACTCAAGAAACACGTATCTAATTTGAATAACCACGGTAATTCCTTTTTCATCAGAGACTACCATAGCCTTCAGCATAGTTGCATCCATGATAATTTACTTGATCCAAGCGAAGGATGAAAACTTTCTCTTGAGCAATATTTTTATTAAATGAGTAACAACATTCTAGCCCTGAGTCGGGTACCTGAATACTCGGGTATAGGACCGAACATTCGTGTACCCGGATCGAAAACACACAAACGGGTACCCGTTTTCTGAGGTGGGATCGCGTAACTGCTACGCGAGTGCTCTCATTATGTCATGTTTTGATTAATCAAGACACGCGAATACGGAAGATTATTTTATTGAAATAACTTTCTTGTACTGTAGATGGCTGGTTTAATTGCTTACTATTTCTAGTTTTAGCCATTCGTAATGGTTCTTTTTCCTGTGTGGATGAAATCACTCAACACCGAAAACGAAAATATTATACCGGTGAAAACTACTCAAAATTGAAATCTTTAATCCATCGCAACAGTAACTGTGTACGACAATACTATATAGCCTAACCTCTTCAAAAATAGCACATATCTTCCAAACAATTGCCGATTTCCAGGTAATTAAAAGTTTTTAACATGGCTACGCTTGTGTGTGTGTGCGTGTATGTGTGTGTGCGTGTGTGTGTGTGTGTGTGTAAGAAACCGATGTGGTCATAGGCTAGCATGGGGTCAAAGCTAGCAGTAATAATGAAAGTATTCCATGGATAGTTTAGTTCCAGCTAACTGCCTTACAATTTTAGCAAATAAGCAGATGTTTAAGCTAGAATTCCCCATTGACTTAGGCTGGTGGTTGGCTATAGGCTGAAAATAGCAGCAATAAAGAAAGTATTCGGTGAATATTTTAGTGCGAGCTAACTGCGACACAATTAAAGCGATTAAACATATGGTTAGGCTAGATTTCAATGTTGACTTTTTGTGATTTTAGGGTACAATGTGGTCGGAGATTTGTGGGGATTTTACGCAAACATAGTTTGTCGAATGCACGTATCTTTGTTTTCATCAAGCAGCAAGCTCTGGTAGTCCATAGCAAGTGCTTTCCTCTCATAGTTATAGCTACTGTATACGTTCGTGCATACGTAAATATTGGAATTCTCAAAATTGCTATATTTTTACATTCATTTATTAATAGAGTGAAAGACCGGAAGGACATTTACGGGATGTTAAGTTGGATTACAGACGGGATAACAAACAAAAATTAATTGCAGCTTTTTACAAAACGTTTATTCCAAATGCGATCGTTAAGCAATGAATCGCTACACGGTCACAGCCGTAATGTGTGTTTAATTCAAGTTGAGAGCTGAAACTTAATACGGGAAATCCCGTCTTGGCAACTAAGGACATGCAGGATTTGAAATCACATTGCGGAAATCGCGCAATCCCGTGGCTAATGCGAACCCTGGATCGTAGTAAAAGAAACAGTCGCAAGTATTTTTTTTGCAAGGTTTTTCTTTACTTTATATCTATTTGCATTATTATTTACTATACAGCAAAAGATGAAATTCAGTTGTTCATAACAACAGGAGTATGGCATGAAAACGTATATTTCGGAGATGTAATGTAAGGTGGCATAGTGATCTGCCATTTATGTACATTTTACATTGTGTTTGGCTAGTGACGTATATAACATTACAGTAAGAGGCACATATACTGCAGCTCATTAGTCAAATCACCCCCCCCCCCCTCAAAAAAAAGATACCATAACAACCAACGAGAAAATAGAACATGAGCAAGAAGCACGGAGTGAAATCTTTATACCTCCCCTCCTGCACATGACCACTCGCCTGTGTTCGTTTCTTCCTATATATATAGTAATGCATTTGGTTAGTTATAACTCACTTAAACGACTACAATGAGTCATATAACGTCTACAAATTTGTTTTAGACGTCTGTGACAAGATGGTGGACTATACAGTTGAAAACATTTAAAACAAAAACATTACTAATCTTTTCTTGTATTTAGGCGTTGACCGATGAATAAAACTACTTGAATTGTATCTGAATCCCTCTCTTAACTACTAATTGCACAATTAGTGGTTACTCTAATATTTATTTTTTCTTTATGACAGTTTAGCATCTCAGCGAAAATCAAACCAAAATATTACGTTAAAACTTCGACAGATAACACGCGTTAAATTGAATAAAGTATATACATCGTTACCTCATTAAGTATATAATACCGATGTAAAACTGTACCGAATCGATACACAATATGTATATTGATGGCTTGAAAATTAAACTAGTACCCTTCTATTAAGCATTAATCCTGTTTTATGCACATTTCGCTTTGTATACAGATTTACTGACCAAAAATGTAAATTAGATATTTTTCTTTGATAGTTTAATATTATTTAAAGAATGTGATGCGAAATCCCAGGAAGCTGCATCATAATTAGATGGGGTTGTCAGGAAGAAGCATAACTTGAACATTGTACAGAACGTTTCCATGAGCTCAAGCGGGGGCTTCTCTGGAATATATTTCAAGCCCATGGTTAGTTCCAGTAGGGAAAGCTACCTGAAGTTTTTGCATTTGGTGATATCCCTTGTTCTCTCGTAGCGAGTTTAAAGCACTAAAATTCAAAACAGATGTAATCAAGAAATTATAGTTATCTATAATGTATTCCAAGCAGGGTGGTGGGGATCCGCTGGACTTAAGCTGCACCCTTTGAAGAAATTTTTCGTTCTCTTGAAATTTTGTTAAAGCACATTAATCTATTTGTGAGAAGAACACAATTTTCTGCGGATTGTAGTTTTAGGAACCGGTTGGGGGAGGGGGGGGGTGTCAAAAGGCGAAGTCTGTGAAAGCTGCTTCATTTTATTAGCCAAATATTATCCAAATCTGGGGAAATGTAGACGTAAGGGAGTAACAGACAGACCGGTTCTGTTTTATTTTCTTCGTTTTTTGTATGATAACTCTTACTTTCGTAAGTGTATAAATAAAAAAATAAAAAAAATAAATTCACATATAGTTCTCATACTTTCTCTCATCTCATTACCCACATTTTATTTCTACTATAATTTTTTCCAAGACAAATCATGCATGGATGTTTATGTTTGCCAATACATGTAGATTGCAAACTTTTCAAGCGCCGACCAAGGGGGTAATGGGGTGTCTCCCCACAACCCCCACCCTACCACCACCACGCATTTCAAACTAACTTAGAATAGTTAAAACACAATGTTGCGTTTAGATTAAGATATTGGACATAAGTCAAGCCAAGTCATATAGGTCAAACTATGCCTCAGAAATTATCATTTGAAGTCTGTGGATAGACCACAGACTCCCCTCCCTCCTCCTCCTATATGATGTCGGCTTTGACGACCCTCTGTTCATGAACGAGTGTCTTATATTTGCCTTTATAAAGTCTTTATGCTTATGTTACTTATTAGTATATTTCGAGTACGCTACATTTTTGGTCTCTGTTTTGTTTTCGCTTATTTTTTAATACACTTTGCAGCAATTTCAGAGAAACAAGAACTTCGTTTGCAGAACTTGGAAAAGAATATAATTTCAAATTTGCGGCTTTATTCTGCAATTCAGATTGAAAGAATGGTGTAAGCGGAGTTTTGAATGTGTTTACATGTGTGTGTTTTACGGGGGGGGGGGTGGTTACAGACTCCGAGGGTCACAACATCACTTCATCAAAACTTACACAATCTTTGTCGCTGTGTAATTAAGTTGCCCAAAGTGTGTAATACCACTACTTTTTGGAAAGAGATTTAAAGCATCAATTGATGTGATGGCTGCTCACAAAACATCTTATAGGGCAGGGATCTCGAATGAGCGAAATTAAAAGAATATGACTCATCTTTTAAATCAACCAAGCTTAGCAATATTAAGTGTTGTTATATTTACGTTATTCAGTTTGTTGTTTACTATCACAAGACCCTGTTCTGGGTGTCTCCTTCATATAAAATGGCAACCATGTGTTGCTGATTCATTACTCTCTTGTAAGTGAATCAACAACAATCAACAAGTCAAAAGAAATTCACATAGTTGGTAAAGCCTTAATTAAATGTAAGAACTTTTAAGTGTGTCCACTATGACGTCATTGTGACAATACCTTTCACATTTCTTGACTTCAAGGATGATGGAATGGATCCGACCGGAATAGTGCCTGGCATTTCGTAGAATTTAAACCTATGGAGATAAGTAGAGTAACCATCGTGTAACATGTAGAAGATGTAGAGGAATGTCCTCCTAGTCAGGTTTATTGCTTACTAAATCACTGAAGATAAATAAAGTAAACAACACACACCAATGAAATAAATCACATCTGATTGATCAATCTAATCAGAACTAATAATAATCACAAGTCTTGTGTTTCAAATATTCCAAGAAAATAATATAGAATGGGTATAGTAATGTAGATAATAATGATGATAGTTGGAACTGTTGTATGTAAATTGTATGTGATTTATAGTCGTAGGCGTAGGAGCTCAATTTGATTTGGGGGGCTTTAACGGCTTGCCTGAATTTAACCAACATTTTTTCGCGCGTTCCAAATGTTAATGTGCATATCATATAGGCAAGCATCGGTTATTACATCTAATGCCACCGTGTACTGTACGGTCCGTGAAAGTTGCACAGTATACCGCGGGATGCTGATGTAAACAACGAAATGTCTTATGTAGATGGAGAAGAAGCATGGAGGGCCAATTATGTCAAACCTCTCTTTTACATTAGTAATGGCGAATTAGTCGGGCAAGCTTACAACTTTATTTTAATTACCAAGGTTTTTTTAAACTATTGTATTTCTTTAGCTACTTCATTGCAACCTTTTTTTTCAGCAGGTGCCCAAAAAATCCTCAGCATATATTGCCCGAATTTTCACAAAACATATTTGGTTGCATCCCGCAGCCACCCCCCCCCCCCCCCCCCCCCCCCCCACCCGTCTTCTACGCCTATGTTGATAGTAATTGTAATATGTAGCCTATAGCTGTCCACATTACAGTTATTGGCAGAATTGTTTATATGTTTAACTTTACAATTAATTTCAAGTTTTTCAAGCATGTAGCCTATATACAACATTAATATGTACACAACAAACGGAGTAATACAGGGTCCTTGTAACAAATGCTCGAATCACGTGGTTTACATCGTATGTTATTTTCGGTAAATTAATTTATTTTATAGTTCGTCTTCGTGAATCCTTCTCAATTTATGTGAGAGCTAACATGTCTTTGATTGTTAGAGGTCACTGGTAAAATATAAAATATAAAATCTAGAAATTATGAATCTTAAAGATGAAATATTGTTTTTTAATCTTAAAATAGTTTAAGATGCTACATATTCAATTTTAACTTAATGGCTGTATGACGAACCTGCAAACACTTGTACTGAAAAGGAGGAAGAATGGAAAGGAGAGGGGTAGGAGGGTCGAGGACATAGCAACATTCTTTACTGGGCGCAACAACTGGACCTCCCGGGTTATATTTCAGTAGAAAGAACACAAAATGTTACTATTACATAAAAGATGCAGATATACCAAAGTTATCTAAGTATTCATTCAATATCAACCTTCAATAATGTTATCACATTGTACGAGTTGTTATTTCGTCATTGATCCAAATCCAATTTTACAAAATTATAACATGTTTTGTGGAGTTGATAAGAGTTTCCTTAACCATTACACAATCAAATTTTCCTATTAAACTATGTTCTCAGTGTAGAACTGAATGTGTCCAAAATATCCGACGTCTTTCATAACAAGGAATTGCTACAACTTCCTGTACTTTATGAAGAACTACACTAATACGACCTTCTTTGATTCGCAAAAGAAAAGTTTTATTGGAATATGGAGGCACAGACACTGAGGGGCAGGGGAGAATATGATTTAGGTTTCACGCAAGAAACTACTAGACTGTCAAATTATCTGAAACCTCTTAAAATGAATACACTGTGCAATCCTTTCAACAAATTCAAGTATTTGAATGTTTTCAACAAAATTTGTCATTATACCGTTACTTTTGAGCTTATTTGTTATCCTTATAATAATTTTGAAGCAAAATAGTAATTTCTTAGACATGAAAGCACTTATTAAAAAAACACAACAAGAAGGCATTTTAAATTACAAAGTAACTGGTAAGTTCCATTAACAAATGGAAGCCACTTTTCAGAGTAACCAGAAGATGGGAGGAGCATGTTCACAATCAACCCCCCCCCCCCACGCCCATCCTCTCTCACGGCTCCTTTGCCCCTGATACGGTAAATGGACGGATTCAAAACAAACATTTGCAGTGAAGTCTACACATAGTGCCTTTATACTGGTAACTTGACCTACAAGTAAATACACCAATGACATGGATCGTGGTGTGACATGTGGGAGTTTACAACTCTGGTCTTACCTCTTTTTCAGCAATGTAGTTGGTTTTTTTTTTGGTCATATCTTTCTAAATGTTATTATTTTCTGGCAAAACCATCAAATATCGACCACAGACATATCTTGCATGGGGCCGATATGAATTAGCCGGGCTGGTGGTATGGGTAGAGGGAGGGTGTGACACCTTGAACCATTGTGGTAGCAAATGATTATACATTATGATTGCTATGAGTTTGGTGAAATATATAAATTTTGTTAAGGAGAAATTCGTTATAGTATCACCCTCCCCTTACACTATGGCGAGTCATCAAGCCAAGCAATATTTCAGTATGTCTCAACTAACTCAAATGCCGAGACTAAATGCCGAGACTAAATCCAGTATGTATTATGTGAAAAGAATATTGTACAGCCTTGCTAATATGTTGTTCACTTCAAATCTAAGAGAAGGATCATGTGAATATACAAACCTATTGTCTGTAAGATTCCTTAAGTCTACAAGTTGAGTTTGGCGAGCATGAAATGCAGTTATTTGGATCAACCGGTAACATATAGTGCATAATAACCAATTAATATGTTCAAGTCTAGCTCAGTATCGTGCACGTATACGTGCATTGCACATCTCTATGTAAGACACAACTCCGGCCAATGGAAAGAAAATATATAGGTTATGTACCTTTTATCTAATTAGCATAATAAACGTATAATTACCGAGCTGTTGCAATATTTACTTTCATGTTCATGGTTAATATTTACAATCGTTTGTTTTCTATATTTATTCATTGCCTTTTTTTAAGATGCGCTTTGGAATATTTCATTAATATTTTTTTTATAATGTTAGGGCTATAGCGGACATAACAACTCAATGTACACATGTAGGTAATATGACGGATTTATTGCTGAACTTGTAAATATTTATATTGCTACAGCATTGAAAATTATTTATTTAAGGTTATATTTAAGAACCGTTTAGACCGCTCCCAGCGGACGCAAGTCATATTTGGAGCCCACCCCCCCCCCCCATTTGAACGAAAAAGATATAAACATGAACATCATACATACGGTAAGAGAAAAAGCCAGTAAAATGTTTCAATATATTTAAAGTTGCACTAAAGGAGGTATATAAAGGAAAATCAAAAGGTACATTCATCGACGACCATGATACAAAACTATAAAAACACAGCCCTAAATATTATAGTCCGAAACAATTTTCAGGTTTCCGCCCAGTGGCGTTTGCACAATTCCATGGTCGATGGGGCCAAGTATCCAATTGAGGTTGAGCGGGGCACAACTATTGCCCCCCCCCCATTTTCGCCGGCCACTCCCCACACCCCTGCACCCCCCCAAAAAATATTTTGGTCTAAATCTAAACACATTTTATTCGAAAATTGATTTGGCCCAAAACGATTTTGGTCCCAAACAATTTGAATACAAATAATTTTTTAATAAATGGGACGGAAGGGTGGGGGGGGGGGCTCAGACCAAACCTTTGTTTGATATTTTCAAGTCTGAAAGTAGAAATTGATAGCACCATTGTTTGAATGACGGTACAACCCCTTCAAATCATATTCTGTTTACAATACAAGTTTTGCATGGGGTATTGATTTCGAACGCTGTCGGGCAATTCCATTCAGTATAGTTCTGCGATACTTTGCAGGATTTTAGTTTCGTTCTTAAAAAACCTTAGTTATCAAATGAATATCATTTTTTAAATAATTACGACATTATGATCGACAATAAAATAATGTATTACTTTGTGGCGGCAGAATAACATATTCAAATAATACCTTTCAAATACTTCTGTTACTTGCTGTTCTACGATATTTCCGAGCTACTCACATTTGGTACAATCTCTTTTATTTCGATTCGGGCTCAGAAGCCAAGTAAAGGAGACAAACCGGGGGTAATAACGATAATAGCTATTATGTTGATTTCAGGAACTATATTTAATATCGCAGATTTGATTGGATTCTAGTAAGCTTTCATTTTTATAGTTTTCTACTAAGCTCGCACAATGTTTTATACTCAAAGTAAATATTCAATACGGCTTTTAATAATCCTATTATTATTGTTTAGCTCATTGTTTGACACGCATAATATTCTTCTCAATACGAACTTAATCACCTTGTTATTTGTGTTCCTGCTAAACAGTAAAACAAATACGATACAATTCAACAGTGAAACACATGATGGTAACGATCCAGCAATGTCCGTTTATGCAAGGCGTTTAATATCGTGACTTTCAAGTCTGGAGCTAAACAATCGGAATCATAAAACCTAATTTTATTAAATATACATTCACTCCATACTACATATGATTAAATTGAGAGCTGCACAATAATGTGTTATAGTTGTCATAAAAATATAATTTCTAAATAATTACGACATTATGATCGACAATAAAATGATTTATTACTTTGTGGCGGCAAACAGTACATATTTAAATAATTCCTTCAAATACTTCTGTTTCGTGCTGTTCTACGATATTTCCGAGCTACATATATTTGGTACAATTAAATCTCTTTTATTTCGATTCGGGCTCGGAAGCCAAATAAAGGAGACAAACCGGGGCGACAACGATAACAGCTAATTGTATTATGCTGATTTCGGGAACTATATTTAATATCGCAGATTTGATTGGATGCTATTAAGCTTTCATTTTTAGAGTTTTCTAGTAAGCTCGCACAATGTTTTATACTCAAAGTAAATATTCAATACGGTTTTTAACAATCATATTATTATTGTTTAGCTCATTGTTTGACACGCATTATATTCTCCTAAATACGGACCTAATCACCCTGTTATTTATGTTCCTGTTAAATAGTCAAACAAATACGATAAAAGTCAACAGTGAAACACATGATGGTAACGATCCAGCAGTGTCCGTTTATGCAAGGCGTTTAATAACGTAATTTTCAAGTCTGGTGCTAAACAATGGAAATCAAAATACATATTTGTGTTAATAATACATTCGCTTTCTTCTACCTATACTTAAAATGAGAGCTACACAATAACGTGTTATCTAGTCAGACTCCTATCAACGAGAAGTACAACTTAAATTCAAGAAGATAAACTGAACGTAACAAGAATCAGTCCTTCTTTAATTTTTATTCATAACTTTGTGTTGTCTATAAACCCTCTCTATTCAAGTTTCCTTCGATTGGTTTGCATGGGAACATGTATGGGATACATTAAACATCCAATGAGAGCAAGTTTGGGCCAGGTCGATAACGTGGAAACGCGGAAACCGCGGACATCGATAAACCGGTTTCCGCATTTCCGCGTTATCGACCTGGCCAGCAACTTTGCTCATTTAAAATAAAACTTACAAAGAATAACCAAAAAATAAGAACGTAACGTATGCAATAACCATAGCTATGCAAATACCAGGCGTATGACATAAACATGTTATTTGGAGGATTTCCCCCAATGGATGATTCGTAGTCACTGCTGTACACCTACTGACCTACTTAATGTCTGTTTCCATGGTTACTTTGACACGTTCACTGACAATTTTTGAGGGATACAATGGGCACGTGGTTCGTTTACCTATTTCTATCCATTGGCTTTAACTAGTTCGTTTTATCTATTATTATGCTAATGAGATATTTACGGGAGTTCTAGGTGTGGCATTCTTACCATTGACTTGCTTTAGAACATAAATTGTTTGAATCAATCGTCTGTTTAATGTAAGTGCTGTATATATTTGTACAGAAAAGTATTGTAGAAGTAGAATAGGCCTACGGTGTGTACTAAAATGGTGATGATGTTATTAGGTAGAAACGGAATGGATTTGAAGGGTTTTCTGAAAAAGATTATGTGCGAAGGGGAGGGGGGGGGCAGATAGCGAAGGGAGTGGTGGTGGCAGGTACAGGTCAGTTGTCTGAAGGGGAGTGGGGCAGAGGGAGCGAGCCTAAAATTACTGAGGAGCACACTGGGATTGGGGTAAAGTATTTTGTCTAGATAGAGAATAGGCATTATGTGTTATGTTTGCTTTTTATAGTCAGACCAAGCAAAACTCCCAAAGTGTGTTATTTCCAGTAATATCTGAATAACATATGTTAATCAGCCTTCTTTTCTCGTGTATTTCATCTATGTGACTACTAAATAGTTTTCTCTTTTCTTTCGAGACTTGGGTGGTGGGGGAGGGGGGAGGGTGAGCGTTTGCGACTTAATCATTAACACGTCAGCTGTAAGTTGAAGATGTCACTGATTATTTTGTGAATTGTAAGGATGGAAAGGAGAAATTTTTACGAAGTTTGATATGTGTGACCAAAGAAGGCGAGAGGAGGGGCGAGAGGAGGGGTTGGGTTGGGGGTGGGGTCTGGGATGATTAAATAACACTGAATTGTAAAGGACCAAGCAGGGACGTCATGATCGAATCAAGTATGAA
>KN887884.1:27286-39303 GCA_000934455.1 Apostichopus parvimensis | reverse complement strand
TTGTCAAGTGGGTAAAATTGGCTATTTACACACACACAAAAAAGTCAGTCTTGGATTTCCAATCATTTCTGAATCACATTTTTACTCTTTATTTTTCTTCATCATATTCATGTGACACTTTGTCAAGTGGTAAAATTGTCTATTTAAACACACACAAAAAAGTCAGTCTTGGATTTCCAATCATTTCTGAATCACATTTTTACCCTTTGTTTTTCTTCATCATATTCATGTGACACTTTGTCAAGTGGTAAAATTGGCTATTTACACACACACAAAAAAGTCAGTTTTGGATTTCCAATCATTTCTGAATCACATTTTTTGCCTTTATTTTTCTTCATCATATTCATGTGACACTTGTCAAGTGGTAAAACTGGCTATTTACACACACACAAAAAAGTCAGTCTTGGATTTCCAATCATTTCTGAATCACATTTTTACCCTTTATTTTTCTTCATCATATTCATGTGACACTTTGTCAAGTGGGTAAAACTGGCTATTTACACACACACAAAAAAGTCAGTCTTGGATTTCCAATCATTTCTGAATCACATTTTTACCATTTATATTTCTTCATCATATTCATGTGACACTTTGTCAAGTGGGTAAAATTGGCTTTTTACACACACACAAAAAAGTCAGTCTTGGATTTCCAATTTTTAATGTTCCCCCATCTTCTCTGTTTTGTTCTTTCTTTGGTGATGGCACAGGACACCATGGCAAAGAGGAACACAGTTATAGGGACCCCTTTTTGGATGGCCCCAGAGGTCATACAGGAGATCGGTTACGACTGCAAGGCGGATATCTGGTCGTTGGGTATTACGGCTCTTGAGATGGCCCAGGGCAAACCTCCATATGCAGACATTCATCCTATGAGGGTAAGGTCATCTCAAGAATATTTAATACATCTGACTCTTTCCTCTTTTAATTTTCCACCCATTTTGCATCCGGACTGTGTGTATCGATACATACATCCCGTCTCTGTTCACTTAGTCTACTGTTCTCGTCTGTTTGGGCCTTTGACACTCTTGTCTCTCCTCGATCGACATAGGGATCCATGTCCATCCACTGAGATGGGGGGAGGGGGGGCGGGGGCGCCTCCTCCAAACCCATCTTGATGATGAGCCCAATTTTTACAACTAGCTCTCAAGAAGCGACTGATTTGGGGCTGGTCCAGGGACGTCGCTAGAGGGGGGGTGTGGGGGGTGTCTCACCCCCCCAATCTTGGTAAAACTGACGATAGTTGGAAAATTTGAGTGCAACAGTCAGAATTTTCTTGCTCCAAAACCCATCCAGTTGGAATTTCAGACACTACACCCCCCCAATCATCAGGCCTTAGCTACGTCCCTGGGCTGGTCATTTGAGTAGTTTTCTTGGACTTGTCTGTGGTTTATAATATTACATCACATTCAGTTCATTCATTAGTAGAAACATTTTTCTCGATAGGTTTTTAAGAAATATATATACAACGAAGGATACTCATATAGGGTTACCTGAGATTTTACAAAAAATTTACAGTTATTATTAACTTTGTATGTAAGGTCGTAATCATATAAACTAACGACTCTGATTGGGGTTGATATGATGTAAAAATCTCTTTTTGTTTGTTGTTGTCATAATTGTAATCTTCTTTCCTTTTTGTGTAAAAGTAAGAGGGCCTGAGGTTTCGATCCTAGCAGGATCTTCTTGATTCAGCCTCTGCAGAAGATCCTGCTAGGATCGAAACGTCAGTCCCTCTCATTTATACACATTTCTCTTACACAGGCTCTTTAGCGGATAAGCAGTTTGCTAACAGTTTTTGTTTTTATATTGTTTTTCTTTCCTTTTTGTCAGGCTATATTCATGATACCGACCAAACCTCCACCAACCTTTTCTGAACCAGAAAGATGGTCTTCAGAATTTATTGATTTTACTTCAATATGTCTCATCAAAAATCCAGAAGAGAGGGCCACAGCTACTGATTTACTTAATGTAAGCAAAACTAGGCTACATGGAAAAGAGTCTGAAGAATATCTTTACTTCACATTTGTATGTTAGGGAAGGAATCGTAGCAACAGGTTTGCTTAATGCAAGTAAAAAACACAAACTCCAGGGAAAAGTCATTGCAACAGGTTTATTGTTAAAACAGGCAACCTTCATTGAAGAGCCATAGCAACAGGTTCACTTAATGTCAGTAAAACAGGAAACCTTCATTGAAGAGCCATAGCAACAGGTTCACTTAATGTCAGTAAAACAGGCAACCTCCAGTGAAGAGTCCTAGCAACAGGTTCACTTAATGTCAGTAAAACAGGCAACCTTCATTGAAGAGCCATAGCAACAGGTTCACTTAATGTCAGTAAAACAGGCAACCTTCATTGAAGAGCCATAGCAACAGGTTCACTTAATGTCAGTAAAACAGACAACCTTCAGTGAAGAGCCATAGCAACAGGTTTACTTCATATAAGTAAAAAAGGGAACCTTCAGTGAAGAGCCATAGCAACAGGTTTACTTAATGTCAGTAAAACAGGCAACCTTCATTGAAGAGCCATAGCAACAGGTTCACTTCATGTAAGTAAAACAGGCAACCTTCATTGAAGAGCCATAGCAACAGGTTCACTTAATGTCAGTAAAACAGGCAACCTTCATTGAAGAGCCCTAGCAACAGGTTTTCTTAATCTCAGTAAAGCAGGGAACCTTCAGTGAAGAGCAATAGCAACAGGTTTACTTCATGTGAGTAAAACAGGGAACCTTCAGTGAAGGTTCATAGCAACAGGTTTACTCAATTTAAGGTCAGTAAAACATGGAGCCTTTATGGAAGGGTCATAGCATCATGCTAACTCAAACTAAGTAAAACATTGAACTTTCAAGGAAGGGTAATAGCAACAGGTTTACTTCAGTTAATTTATGTCGGTAACCTTTGGGGTAGGGTTACCCCAACAGTTTCCATGAGGATTAGTAATGAAGGTTATCTTAATAGGGAAAGGTCATAGTAAGAGGATCACTGAAGGTTTGTAATACGAATTATCTCAAGGGAAGGGTTTAATTTAGGTTAGTAATGTAGGTCACATTTTCGGATGGCTCTCAAGACAGGTTTGCTTGAGGTAGGAAATGTAGGTAACCTTTCATGGTTAAAGCAACAGATTGACTCGATTAAGCATTCTGTATGTTACCTTTAGGTAAGGGTAAGGGTAAAGAGACGAGCTTGCTTAAGATGAATGATTTAGTGAACCTGTCAGATAGGCATGCAGCAGCACATGCTTTTTACCTGGTATTATAGAATGCATTTAGAGGTTTATTCAACATATATATGTCAGTTAGGGAAGATTAGGGAACAGGTCTAGATTCTAGAATCGTATATTTGAATTTAGCTAAATCCCCTACAGTATAAAAGCATTTGTAGGTCCAGTGTCAATGCTGAATGTGATGTTTTCAGGGAATGGTCGGTTTCACTAGTAAGGTCTCTAGGTTGTGACCACATGCTACAAACTAGCAATACAGCTTGTTTCATTGTAATTTGCATAGCATAAATGTTTTTGAAATTTGCATATTACAACATGACATTGGCAAGCAGCTGTTTTGTGCGGAATCTTTGTATTTTGCTCGTTTGTAGAGAAGGGAGGAAGTATGATATAGATAAATATGGTGCTTCTATTATTATTTTGCTTTTGTTTATTTCAGCATACATTCATCAAGGAAGCCCAACATCTGTCCATTCTTAAGGATATGATAAACGAATCCAACATAATCAGGGAAAAAGAAAAGAACAAGTTAGATGATTCGGAGGAGGAATATTCAGTAAGTTGAACCATTGTTGAATATTCAGTAATTTAAAGTATCGTTGAATATTCGCTAACTTGAACCATTGTTGAATATTCAGTAAGTTGAACCATAGTTGAATATTCAGTAAGTTGAACCATTGTTGAATATTCAATAAGTGGAACCTTTGCTGAATATTCAGTAAGTTGTACCATTGTTGAATATTCAGTAATTTAAACCACATTGAATATTCAGTAATTTAAACCACATTGAATATTCAGTAAGTTGAACCATCAATTTAGAGTGGATACCCGACTAACTCTGCATCTTGATATCATTCTGAAACATTCAGTCTCTCTACTTACATATCATTTCTTCCTGACTGCTGATTCTTTCCCATCCTGGACAGATGGGGTGGGGATGGGGCAAGGGGGCAGAGTGGGTGAGATTGAGGGTTGTAGTAAGGCATTTCTGCTGCTTCTTTTAAGACTTCTAGATTCCCAAGACTGATGCATATTTTTCCACGCGGGTGTTTCCCGATAACAATCTATATTAGGTCAAGAACTCACTGCTGCAAGGATGTTTTATTTTTGAGTGAATTTTGGTTGCCATATAACTGTTTACAATGTTGCTTAAAGTGTTGATAGTCCCATTAACATGTTTTAAGTTTGCTGCTAACTGCTGTAGGCATGGTCAATGTCAGTTTCTGTATGTTTCGAGTGCATTGAAAGTTGACTTTCAATGCCAAGGCTGGTTAGTTACACATCCACAAGTCAGTTCTCAATATCATTTACATGATACTGTATACTTGGTGAAATTTCAATTTTTTATCGCTATTTGTGCATAGTTGAAGTAAATTCTGACTTCTCTCTACATGGTGAAACCTAAAATGAAGCTCATCTTGTTGAGAATTTTCTCCAAAAGCACATTCGTTAGTCGTAGTTTGACCTATCATAAATCTTGGTATCTTAATATTTTTCAATGCTGTCGGGTGGACACAATGTCGCAGTTATCATGCAGTCCATTCTTTTTTACCTACAGTGGCGGAGCTAGGGGTATTGGTCAGGGGGGGTGTGAGAATGTTCTGTAGGGGCGCTTTCGACACTATCTAAGCGGAGCACCACCACAGGTTGGCGCGGAGCGTACAGACATTTTTTGAGTAAAGATACTCCCTAGATCGTCAGAAATGACCCTTTCCGGGCCTTGCTAATTTGCAATTAAAGAAGAATAAATAGGTGTCATCGCCATTTTGTCAGAAAATTACACCAACAAAATGTGACAAATGTCAATAGGTATTTGAGAGTGCAATAAAAAAGTCAATAATCGCGAATAAGTAAAAAGTGGTAAAAAGCTGAAAAGGGTGCCAGGAGTCCATTTGAGTCCGTCAGGGGGGGGGCATCCGCCCCCTCTGACTGTATAGACGCTCCGCCACTGTTTACCTAGGTAGTATTTGTCAGTCAAAGTATTTACGGTGGCAGGGCAAATTTATTCAAAATCGCCATCGAGCTAACCTTCTTCATCTGGCAATGGCGACGTCTTCCATCGTCATCTTTTTCTTTCTCTTTTATTCTTCATTTTTGACCGCAAAACTCTTTGTTTTACCTTTTTTTTCTTCAATGATTGTCTTTACCATAATTTTAGAAAGATGGCGATTCGACCACTAGCAGAGTGGTAAGAAAACAGAGTGATTTTTTGTCTTAGGTATCAAAAGCAAGGAAAACCTAGATCAAACTGCTTCCAGCTTTTTGTTGTTTTCTGTTTTGTTTTGGTGCTTTAAACATGTTCATCAGTTTTTTCCTTTTTTTTTGTGGATATGATTTTTGGTGTTTTTCTATTTAGTTTTGTCATTACCATTGCCAAAGTAAATTGCCATATAAAGTTAATGTTCCCAGTGTTATGGTGAATTTTGTTCAGCAAATATCGCAGCAATATGTACAATTCTGTTGTTGACTTGCAAAGAGTTCCAGATTTCCATCAGACATCCCATATCACCCCCTCCTCTCATCCCTCCTCTTTGCCCTCTACCATCCCTCCCCCTCCTGCCCCCTTCTCTTTCACTTCATTGTCTCTGTTATTGCCAAGAAGGAAAAATTAATTGCACAACAAATAACTGTATCTGAACAACTTTGGGTGTGTTGAAACTTTAGTCCTTGTTGCATGGCTTGCTTGCATTTCATTGTTACAGGAATTGATGAGAATATTTCACTCTACTTGTTCTCCTTTGGGAAGATTATCATTTGCTTCATTCCTCGCTTACCTGTCTCTGTTGCACTACTGCACTATGGTTCATCCTAACCTTAAAGAGTTGGAGGATAAATCCTAGTTCCGACCCCGGCGTTACCAATAAGATTTGAAGGCCGTTCTTCATATCTTCTGTGCATTTCTTTAATTTTTAAAGCACTTCAGAGCTTAATTGCAGTAGAATAAGTGCTCTTTATAAATGTAATATAATAATAATGATAAATAATAATTTCCTTTTATTAGCAGCTAATAGGGCAAAATGGGATAGATATGAAAAAAATTAAAAAGGTAGCTTTATTGACAATCCAATTTTCACAATTATATCTGTTTGTGTGTGTTACATACCCAGAAATACAGTGGATATATGTAATTGCTCTAAATACAGTGGATATGTAATTGCTCTGAAATACAGTGGATATATGTAATTGCTCTGAAATACAGTGGACATATGTAATTGCTCTGAAATACAGTGGATATGTGAAATTGCCCTGAAGTATATTGGATGATGTTATTGCTCTGGAATACAGTGGATAGATGTAATTGCCCTGAAAGATAGTGGATATATGTAGTTATTCTGAAATACAGTGGATATATGTAATTGCTCTGAAATACAGTGGATAGATGTAATTGCTCTGAAATACAGTGGATCTTGCCCTGAAATACAGTGGATAGTTGTAATTGCTCTAAATACAGTGGATATATATGTAATTGCTCTGAAATACAGTGGATAGATGTAATTGCTCTGAAATACAGTGGATATATGTAATTGCTCTAAATACAGTGGATATATGTAATTGCTCCGAAATAAAGTGGATATATGTAGTTGCCCTGAAATATAGTGGACATGTGTAATTGCTCCGAAATACAGTGGATAGATGTAATTGCCCTGAAATATAGTTGACATATTTAATTGCTCTGAAATACAGTGGATAGATGTAATTGCCCTGAAATACAGTGGATAGTTGTAATTGCTCTAAATACAGTGGATATATGTAATTGCTCTGAAATAAAGTGGATATATGTAATTGCTCTGTACTACATTGGAATATGTAGTTCCTCTGAAATACATGCTCAGAAATAGTGGATATAATTGCTCTGAATTACAGTGGACATATGTATTTGCCCTGAAATACAGTGGATATGTTATTTTCCCTTGAAATACAGTAGATATATAAATGCTCTGACTATCTTTGTTACAGTTGCTTGAAGTTCATAATAAGTTCTCTTATACATCATCACTCTTTCTCTCCTTGCAACCCCATTGAGCTTGGATTACATTGAACTTGTGAAATGCAAAACCTTGCAAATTCTGCTTCGTCTGATAATCCATTTAAAGTGCATTGAGAATGGTAACATTCGGCAAACGTGAAACGTATAGCCTGAATACAACGTTTTGATCATTAGTTGTGTACAATCACCACCCACTGTCATGTTAAATTATCAAGTAATAATAATAATAATAATTTATTGTTATATAGCGCTTTACGTCAAAGAATGATCTCAAAGCACTTCACAAAAACGCATGAAATATTACAACTTAAAATTATTACAGCTTAAAAATATTACAGCTTAAAAAATATTGCATCCTAAAAATTAAAAAAATAAATAAATATCCTAACAATAATTATTAAAGCAATAAAATTCAGAAATTAAAGATGAAAGCAATAATATATGTCAGCATACAATAAAACTAAAATACTAAACTACTGTATTACAGTCGAAACTTAGTAACAATAAGACTATCAAAATATAAATAGAAAATATATAAAAGTAGGTAAGTCTGAAAGCACAAGGACATGTTGACCATGATAATTCATCTGTTCATCTAATCCATCTATTGATAGTTTACTATACTTCTAATATAAAAATATATAAAAAATTATCACGTGAGAAATTTCGATGACGATTCTGAACTTTGATGAAGTTATGATGGCTATAAATATTGAATTATTATATTATTTACGGCCGTAACATAAATGAGTTTAGTACGTCTCGTAAAGGGACGTCATTCCCAAATGTAACAGCAACAGTCAGTTCATGGACAGATGCAAATTTTTTAAATGTTTAAGCTGTTGGTATCTTAAGTACTGTCTTGAAGACCGTGAAATGATTTAGAATTATCCTGTATGTACGGTCAAGTGCATTTAACATGGATACAGAGTACTCAAAGCCAGGGAAAAATTTATCTGGTAAATGCAAATTGCTATATTGTACAAGTGCAATAGATGTATTTGGCAGTTATTGTACACAGGTACGATTACCTTTGTAATTTAGGCACTGTATACAGAACCTTCAAAAATGTTATACAAAATTCAAGCGCTAAATTATTCTCTGAAATCATAAAAAATAGGTGGTTTGTAAAATAAAACAAGAGCATATTGAAATCGTATCTCTGACATCGTGTAATATTTGTACAAACAAAAAATAAGATTTTTGAATAGAATAACCCATACCAGAAAGAGAGAGTAAAGGTCTCATGGCCTCTGTGGGTTTCTAAATATAAAGCTTCCCTCAATGAAATTTAGAAGAAAATCGTAGATATGTCTTGCTCTTCATCTGAAAATGAAGATATAGTTATTGTGATTTGTTAGGTACATCAATTTAATACCAAATAACTAACATATTTGATGCTTTCAGAGGGTCACACCTGTGTTAAGAAGGATCAACAGATTATTTTCATAATCCACGGTCCTTCCATGATACATGCCATCGTTTGTTTTTTGTTTTTTTTGTACAACTGTTTCAAACAAATGCTTCCTCATACATCATAAAAATAAATAGCACATGATTTGTTAACTATGGTTGAATTTAGACGAGCTTTGTATGTCGCTGACACCGCTTATATGTAACAAGAGGATGTATTAAACAAATGCTTCCTCATACATCATAAATATAAATAGCACATGATTCGTTAACTATGGTTGAATTCAGTCCAGCTTTGTAAGTCGCTGAAACCGCTTATATGTAACAAGAGGATGTATTTCACTTTTTGTTATCATTAAGTGAAATCAGTTCAATGTAGCGTACCTAAGTATCAGCTCAAAATGCAGTTTTAGTTTCAACATTACTCTGAAAGGCATCAGGAAAATAGGTTTGTGAAGAGAGAGAGAGAAAGATTGAGAGTGCACAGAATGATGTTGGGAAAGGAAAAGCTGATTTGGAAATCAGATTCATACAATGGGAAAGTTCGTTGTGCGAAACAGTTCAAAAGAGCTTGAGCTACAGTATACTTTACTGTTATTGTACTAACGTGGCAGTATTCAATAATAGCCTGCTGACTTGCTAACATTGAGATATATACGCAGGGATGTGCCCAGGATTTCCTGAGTGCTGGGTATACTGATTGCCGTCCTGGGGGAGGGGTCTAAGGGGGGGTGTCCCCTCGCCTTTGAGAAATTTTTCGATTTTTAAAGGTGCTCAGATGCCAAATGCT
Source organism: Apostichopus parvimensis (assembly GCA_000934455.1). Lineage (NCBI taxonomy): Eukaryota > Metazoa > Echinodermata > Holothuroidea > Aspidochirotida > Stichopodidae > Apostichopus > Apostichopus parvimensis. The sequence continues at coordinate 29,897 of KN887884.1, read as the reverse complement.
GGGACTTGTGTAGCTTTTTAAGCACTGATACACAAGTACTAGTTTTGCTAACAATTTACATTTTTAATTTTTTTTAATGAAATATATAATGTACCTGGTAAAAGTTATTAGTTTGTTTCAAAGAGATTTTACAAGGGACCGATTGAGAGCCGTAAGTAATGTTTCTCGCATGCGTAACTGATGCATTATTAGTCTGTATGATTTTGGCATAGGCTAGGCCCAATTTATGTTGAATATATTGTTATGAATGTCAGGATTTTAGATGTAAATAGTGCTGGGCGGGATTCACTATTTTTAAGACAGTGCTGGGCAGTAACTTTTAGTTCTGGGCGGGGCCGCCCAGTGCCACCCAGCGTGGGCACATCCCTGTATACGTATATATATATCAATCTATTTATATATATCTATATGTTTGCACAGATCTAAGTGATGGGCAAAATAACCGAAAAAATACTGTCTTCCACAGGATAAGTTTCCCTGATAGTATGTCATTCAGATTTGTATTACTTTATCATGAAGAATTCTGTCATATTTGAAATCGCTGGGATTTGTAAACTAATTTGTCGTTGATCTCAGATTGATATGTATTGATATTTGTATACTTAATGACAAAAGACAAAGACAAATAGGAACCATCGTTAGTGGTTTGTGGGGTCTCTTTAGTCATCAGTCTCATCGTCCATCTAATCGTTAAATTCTTGAGGTACTGTTACATTAATTGCCTATAATGTAAGTTCTCCCATTGAAGGAGTATACATATGATAGATTGCTTAAGCTGATTTGTACCTCCCCCTTGCCCTCTCCCTCACCCCTACACCTCACTCCTCAAGCTAATTTTAGTTAGGATTGGTACAATAGTTAGTGTGGGATACTGCATATCGGTAGTACAAGAGCTGTTAACTACAGAGCATGTCAAATGTGCTCAATATGTTAATAACTTTAAAACTGTACTCAAGCCTCATATGTTTTCACTGTTGTAGTGTATTATATTTTGTGTACATGTTTGTTTTGTGTACAGCTCATTGAGACTTTGTTGTGTGTTGCGCTTTATAAGAACTGTATTATTAGTATAGAGACTTGATGTAGCAAATGTGTATATGTGGCACCAAACACTTGCAACCATCCAACTCTCCCCATCCCACCCCATCGTCTCCCTTTCCCAATCCTCTCCCATCCTCCCCTTCCCCCAACCTTCAAATTGTTCTGTGTTTGCTACTGTATGTATTTGCTATATTCTCGATTAATCATCGCTGCTTCCCACTGAGGAATTTGTAATTGCAAAAAAGGAACTCAAAAGCTAGTAATTTTAACATTGTCATATATGTCTATGGAGCTTCATACTTTTCTGTAATATTTTTATATAATATTTGACTATAGTTGCATGCTGCAGTAATTTATAAGATAACAACTCATTGATACTGTAGATAGTAAAGTATCAATTAGCAATATCGACTAAGCAGAACTTTAGTGAATTTTATTTTAGTGTGGAAAACTGTGTACCTAATTCTGCAGTTGGGTTTTTGTTGTCAGGCAAAGGGGGTTTAGAACTGTAATGTTCCTATTAAACCACTTATAATGTAAAGCACTAAGTGACGAGAGTTGGGGGGCACGTGTCAAGGAATCGTCTGTGTAGGGCAGGGTGTTTTTTGTCCTGGATATCAGGAAACAGTTCAGGAAATGTGGGGGACTAAGCTTTCTGCTATACTCTATGTATGTCAACAAGCGACTTCTTTATGCAGTATTACTGCATATGTCTGTCAAGAAACTGTTATCTCAAGAAGTAGGTATCGTGTCAAAGAACTGATTGTTATGGCTTTGGGGACTAATTTGTTCAATGCTATGGTTGTCCTGAAGAAGATGTATGTATAAAAAATAAAATAAAACAAATGGATAAAAAAATATAAATAAACTTTGGTACAGTAGTACCATTAGCACTTATATATACTGTACATTACATAACGAATCGGAATTGTACAGAGTTTCCAAAAGTCCTTGCATTATTTTTGGGGTTATGTACTGTATACTGTGTAACTGATCTTGCTAATGAACTTGGGAATATGGTACTGTATTGCAAATTTACCAAGGTCAACATTGTTCCTAGAAGTTCTATATACTGTACCCTGTCACTTATAAAGATAACGTGGCCTGAAAATTCATTGCTAAGCAGAAGATGATGAGAAATCATTGGAAGGCCAAAGAGTCATTGTCTATGATTTTATTTCTCTTTAAAGTGACTTCAGGTTTGACAATAGAGCTGATTTTCAACATTTCCCCTCCCCCCCAAAGAAAACAAGTTTTACAGCAATTAATGAAATATATCCACATGACCTCAATGTCCTTGGTACATCAATATCACCAATTTCTTTTCTGTGAAGCCCCCCCCCCCCCCTTCAGCAGGTGAGGGAATGGATTAAGTAGAAGTCAATAGTCAATGCTTAGTATTTGCTGTTCAGCAAAAGTAACTTGACTATATTGTTTACCTTTGATTTTTTTTCTTCTTTAATTTCTTTTCAAAGGATGAGGAGGATAGTAGTGGAACCATGATCAGAAGAAAAGGGGACACAAATGGTAACAACCAGGATTCTGGCACCATGATCCATAGTGATATGGG
>KN887884.1:0-10588 GCA_000934455.1 Apostichopus parvimensis | reverse complement strand
TAAGACAAAATCACAGAATGTTGTAATTTTGTTAAGTTATTTACCAGCTATTTTAAGCGTTTATCAAAAGAGAGAAAGAGAGAGTGAGCATTATAAAATCATGCTCCATTTACTCATTAACATTTAACTTTTTTTTAATTTAACCTAAACTTTCAAGACTTCCATGCCTTTTTGTTGTTTTCTTCTTATTCTTATTCTATGTAAACAAAGACTTGATTTCGTGGTAGTATGGAGAAATGAAACATAAACGGGCCTTGTATTTTATTTTGAGATTGAAAATAAGAAAAATAACGAAAGGAAAACAAAAACTGTAAACAAAGGCTTTATTGGTTTTCTCTGGTCGAGTTGTCTATTTTTTATTTCAATTTAGAAGAACGGACAAAGCGTGAAAGGAAATATAACATGTCAGGTCAAATGAACAGGTAAAAAGACAGGAGTAAGGGTGAGAGAGAGTATGTAGGGGCCAATAGAGAAACATGGGCCGATATGAATAGGGCGGCAGGTCGCTTCTTGGCCTTTTGGCTAAGATCATGAGTAGTATCTGTTCCCTTCCGATGGGAATGGTGATCCACACCCGACGATGATCACACATTCACAGTCTCGATGCAAGGGGACTGGGGTTGAGAGCGGATCAGTCGTTCGGTAGTTTGGTATTCGTGCCCAGGTTCTTTCCTGGGTGACTTTTCTTAAAGAGTATCGAGCGGCAGGTCCGTAGAATGACGTACCTCGTAGTGTACGTATGGGAGTATATGAAACACTGATGTGGGTAGCGTGAAATAAAATATTTAACATGTCAGTCAAAGGAACACGTATCAAGACAAGAATAAGGGTGAGAAAAAGGATATAATGACCGATAGAGAAACATGTGACGATATATAGGGCGGCCGGTCTGTAGAATGACGTACCTCATAGTGTACGTATGGGAGTATATCAAACACTGATGTGGGTTAGGATGTCGCCGTAAGGGTTGTTTCGATGGTGTGTGTGTGGTAAGGGGCGGGAGGGGGGGGGGGCGGAAGCTGAAAGGGAATCATCCACTGTTTCGGGCTTGGCAATTGGTGTAACTAGGGTTACAGGTTTTATCAAAGTAGAAATTTCGAGCAATAACTTGGCGAAAGTTTTGTCGTTTTCTATCGTATGTTATTCGAAAATGTCCCCCACATGCTCAAAATTACGAATTTTAAAAGCCGAAATTTCAACTTGTATCAAAAATTTCCACTTCATATTCTGAACGTTTCTTTAGTTCAACTACTAGACTTCATTTTACTAGAAGCTGAGATAAGTTCTGGAAACAATCAAAACCACAAAGCATCGCCCTTAAGACCCCGTCTTTAAGACCCCCTCCTCTCCCCAAACTCTGCTATGCTTTTCGGAATAACGTATGCAGCACCAATGACAAACTTCATTGTACTTTCTAACTTCGTTGATGCAACATCAACTTTACACAGGTCTCCGTGATCTGTACGCTGCGTGCTACTAACTAATGTTAGTATATATTATATGCATAGTTTACCACATGTGCAGCTTTTACATCAAGGTCAAATGTCACGGCTTTCGAATCGTAACTCTTATCCTTCATGGATTCATAGTGATTCGATAGAATCTTCATCAGACTATTTAGCTCTTTTTCTTGTTCGCTTGAAATTTGTATATTTTCTACACACGGAGTTTATAGAGAAATTTGAAAGTTAGCTTGGAATTATAAGAACAAATCTGATTAAAACGCATCATTGACTTCGGTGCCCTCAATGAAATTTGACCTATCCAAACAAAAGACAGGAACGTACACATTGGCAACATCTGACTTCTACTTATTATAATGTTTTACTAGTAAACAAAAATATTCATCTGATGTAAGTACAGGAAAGGATAAAAACCACAAAGCTTCGCCCCTATAGGCCTCCTTTTTTTGAACCAGTTTCCGTTATCCACATTCTCCCCAACCCCTAATGTTGCCGTAAACTCCACTCTCCTAATTCTTGTGAAATCGCTATTAATTAATGCGACGCACATCAACGATTTCGCACAATGGAATCGTTGACCGTGACAAGGTGTTCTCTCGTGAATACACGCAATCTTCGTTCAAACATAACGTATCATTACTTTGCTGTACAACACCATAGAATGGTGTATTGAAATGCTTGATTTATATACACATATTATACAGAGCCACTGAGCCACACTAGAAATTGGAAGTGAACTTCGATTAACTTGGAAAATCTAGTTAAGTCGCTTTATAGACTAAAACCAGTAAAAGAGTGAACTACTTTGTAGGGAACTTTACCGATAGAAGGTAAGTAAACATTCAGTCTACTGGTTACTAAGGTATATTCTCTTACATTGGCAAATAACCTGCGGAAGCATCCTGATAGCTGTAGTGTACATTTACGTACACCTTCGTACACTTTCTACCCAACTGGGTTCTACTGTTATGCAAAAGACTTCAGTTTACCATGAAAACGACTGTCTTGAAGGTGCCCATCTGTACATTAAATGTGAAATGTGTGTAGGGAGCCTGTTTCAGGGTAGAGTGGGACTACCCTCTTGTTCGGGAGTCGCGTTAACTGGCGCATCTGTATATAGTATAGCCAGTAGCGGAGCGAGGGGTATTGGTCAGGTGGGGCGAGAATGGTCTGTAGGGGCAATTTCGACACTATCTAAGCGGAGCGCCACCACAGGTTGACGTGGAGCGTACAGAAATTGTTTGAGTAAAGATACTCCGTCAGGGGGGGGGGGGGGCATCCGCCCCTGACTGTATGGACGCTCCGCCACTGAGTATAGCGCAGAGGCATTAACAATTCATACTTCAGATGGTTTCACCAACACATGTAAAAATAACGATCTTTGGTCTCATGTGACAATTTACCATCGTTCATTTGTAGTCTATACTGTAAAGTGCAGCTCTCATACATAAAGAAATTCAAGTATACTTAAAGAACTTGAGATTAGTATGGAAATGAACCCATAGATCAGGCTTGCGAGAAACGTGCGGAAACGACCCAAATTACTGAAAGGAGAAAACAATTATGAATGCAAAAGGGTTTTATCTTTAAAAGTTTAAGTTTGTAGAAAGTAGTAAGAGACATAATTATATAGCCTAGAACAATACTGATAAGACAACGAAATTACTGGAGGCCGTGTGTTCTCCACGTGTAGGTAAAGTTATTGATACAAATAATCTGATTATATTTACATCATTTCTACTTTCTATGATATAAAATTAATTGCATTGCTTCACAGTACAGACCTTATAAACGTCAAGTAATTATGATCATATTGGATGCTTTGCTTTTGTCGTATCATTCATTACACTGTCCTTTACACCTAAAGCATAACATCAGCTTGTTATGAATACTCATCTATGCCAGTGTACCTTCGGCATCGGTAAAGAATTATGTGTCTGGGAAGTATGTTAAATGGAAAAATAATCAAGGTTGTTGGTCCAGAAGTAAATATGGTCCCTTGATAATTTGTTTCCGATCTTTAATGACTCCAACGATGAAATGCTAAAAAAATTTCATAGAAAATTTCAATAGAACATACTAGCATTTACTGATGATATTATGTCCATTTCATGAATAAATGTGACCATCTCAAAGCTTGTACACATGTATGATGTTCTGTTGGTATGCGTGTTTCGTGGACTGGGTGGGTATATGTGTGTGGTTGCACATGAACTAAAAGTCCTCAGACATCATTTCAAAAGAATCCCCAGTTCCTCAGAAGAAATCGTTTGTTCTGGGGCGTTGTTAAGGTTAGCGTACGTAGATTTGAATAATGGATCAAAAGAATGAGGTCCTCAGTCTAAATGTAAAACACACCTGTGTGTGAGTGAGGGGGGTGGCGATGGGGTGCAAGTAAGTTGGTAAAGCTCTTAAAACCAAGAGGCGAAGAGATGATTCGGTACAGTGTGTGACAGTTTAGATACGTTCGTCATTTTTATTGTTCAGTTCAAATGTTCTCTTAGTATTTCAAAAAGTGAAGAAATTTGAAGCGGCCCATACCTTGCGCAAACAGTGATGTACCAATGATTTTACAGGTGGTGGGAGAGGGGAGATAGGGGTGATGGTGTCCACACAGGTTAGGTCGGGCACTGAAATTTTATGGAAGGACCATAGTCGAATGAAGGATTTTATAAAGGAGAAGGAACACTCATGAAACTGACGTATGTACGTGGATTTGAGAGTCCTCCCTCTTAAAAAGAACTCTAAACGTTTGTACGTAAACTGGTCCATTCTGAGGTATATTTAGGGGTGGGGGGGTGGGGGTTGCTCTCATAAACAATAATGCAAAGTTTCCCCTTCGCTGATTTAGGTAGTGGGCCTGAATTTTTATGGCAGTGACAAAAGTTGATAAAGAAATTTAGAAGAGAGTCGTTTGCCCTGGGTTCATTGAAACGTTTCTTATGAAGGGATCTATAGATAAGGTTGAAAGGATTTTGGTGTGTAGTGGGAGGAGTTGGGTGTGGGGTGTGTGCATTCTGAGGATTTTTCATGTTCTTTCACGTGTGAATGCAAAACATAAAAATATACGACTGAAGTATTTCCCGCGACTGACGATGCAAGGTAGTGCGCGCCAACGTGTTCAAATATCATACAAGTTTAGAACTTGCTAACTTTTTTATTTTGTTAAACACGTTTGAGTATTACTAACGAAGTTTATGACATAACGGTTAGTTTGATCCGTTATATCCTTGTATATTGCAGAAACCATGTCTACCACAACGATGGCTTCGCTAACATCACTAAAAGACTTGCCAGACGACTTCTTCCTGTGTCCTGTTTGTTTGGATCAACTTAAAGAACCGAAACAGTTACCATGTCTTCATCGATACTGTAAAGATTGCTTGAAAGCAGTCATTGGAGCCAGCCAAGACGGGTCAGTTAAATGTCCAATGTGTAAACAGGATAACGTCGTACCGGAAAATGGAGTAGACGATTTCAAGACTGATTTTCATATGAAGAGTATGCTTGAATTCGTAATATTGCAAAAATGTTTTGGAAGTAAAGATTTAGAGAAATGCATCAGCTGTTCAAAGAATACGGTAGTTTCAGCATATTGCTTTAAGTGCAGAGAGTTTCTATGTGATGAATGTTACGAGGTCCACGTCAAAAGTAAAATGCTTACAGATCATCAACCACACTCTCTGAAATTGGACGATATTGAAACAAAGAACCTAACACTTGATAAGTTAGCAGCACTTACGGAAGATCCTATGTGCCATGTACATGTGAAAGAGAATGCCAAATTATGTTGCAGTACTTGCGGAAATATACCGGTTTGTGTGATCTGTACATACAGTAAACACAAAGGTCATGACCTACAGGACGTAACAGAACTAGCAAAGAGTGAAAGAAAATTGCTCGAACCGAAACTAGCGGAACTAAATATACACAAAGTTAAACTTTACGACTTACCAAGGAAAGTTAAAGACGCAACTTTAAAATTAAAGGAATTTGTTGTCAATGTGACAGAAAGTTTCAAAAAACAGCACAAAGAGCAGGCAAACAAGATTAAAGATAAACTTGCCGAATGTACCAATGTGAGAGAACGAGGGATATTGGACATAGAAAACCTAAGAAAAGATGAAGACAATCAAACGAGTTCTAATTTTGAAAAAGAATTGAACCAATTAAGAGAGAAATATGACAACATCAGGAAAACAACTAAAAGGAAATATGATGATAAATGTAAAGAGTTTAAAGAATATTGCAATAGAATTGAGGAACAACTGTCAAAAAAAGTTGAAAGCCTAGATCTTAATTTAAAGAACTTGACAACAACGAAAGAACTACTTGCAAAACGAAATGAAGATGAACTTAAAGAAATCTCGGAAAGTTGTGACCAGATTATTAAACGATATGAGAACTTCACAATAACGAGTTCGTCTGTTCTTGCTTCTAATGACGATTGGTCAGACGTTCAGTGTATTCCTGATATTAGAGCAGCATGTGAACCTCTGATAGAAGAAATGAAAAAAGAATTTCCAGACTTTACATCCTTATATGTTTTTCCAATTAGCGACATAACTAAAGTTACCGTTGATAACGTCATGGAAACTGAACATGGAGAGTCTGTTATTGATGTTTTGGGAATCAAAGGTAAACGTAGGTGGATCAATGGTATTGCAAGCAGCGGGGAAGGCCACATTGTCATCACTGGTGATGAATCAGAAGGGTACACACATATCACTGTGATCAACAAGGAAGGTAAAGTTGTACGAAAAGATCAGATCCAGAATCAGAGGTCCAGGTCCTTCGCATTACGTTACTGTTGTTCTTTATCAAACCTCAAAGTTGCAACAGCTTGCTTGCGTGATGAAGTCAGTATTTATGATGTGCATGGTGGTGTACTTAGCAAGAGAAACATCAGTGACGTCATTAGTAACTGGCCCCACGATCGATATGTGAGCTGTGTTGCTTTCGATCCTCTCAACAGTCACATCATTGTTGGTACTGGCAGCAGATATATGTATGTATTTGATGATCAGTTAAGTTATAGTCACACCATCACATTACCAGATGTAATCAAATACTCATACGATATCACTGTACATAGAGGTTGTCTCCTGGTATGTGATAGCATTGGTAAAAAAGTATATGCAGTCACCATGAAGGGTAAGCTGATATATGAATTAATGAAAGCATTTCTTGGTGGAGGTGACTGGATACCTACCAGTGTGTGTACAGATAAGAACAATTTCATCTACATGTTATGGTCGACATACTTGTCAGGTAAGCAGAGATGTATCCTGGTACAGTATAGTCAGAATGACAGAAGGTTACTAACAAAAAGAGAGGTAGACGGTGAAGCTCGTTGTATAACCATATTAGAAGTTGATGGTACTGATAAACTTGTAATAGCAACAAATGAGTCTATAAAGCTGTACACTTACGGTATGTATCAAACAAGTGTAATTACATGCCTGCAGATAAAACAAGGTAAAAGAAGGTAAAACAAGAGCGATAATAAGATGAACAAGACATAAAAGCACTAAAATGTTTAAAAGACGATCTAACAAACAAAAAGCATGTACGCAGGCAATACAGAACAGACCAGACATTGTCAAGTTGCAAAAAACCCAAACAAGGCAATGAAAATGACAAGAAGAATGATTAACGATTAAAAAACAAGCTAAAAGTACTAACGCTTCAGAAAGGACGAAGGGTAGCCGGCGAATGGTGTGTGCACTCGGTGGTTGCATTGTACTGCCGGGTGAAATGATAGAATTACTCATCTTTTAATTGGCTAACATCCTTTAACACCCTAAGTTTGCCAACGAACCCGATTTTCAAAGACTTGGTCCACCGTAGGCGATCATTTCCCGTCCAGCTCGCTTGATAATATAACACCAAAAAAATGTAAGGTCTCTCTTAGATGTCTTATTTGCATTGTCGCGATGTCCCATGTTGTGATATAGTAATTCGTGATTTTTCTCAAAACAATACATACAGGGTTTCAGACGTTTAGCTATATACTCGAATTGTACATCCCACCTGAGATGGTCATCAAACATAGTCCCATGCATTTGTACTCACTAACTCTATCCTCTACGTTATCCTTTAAAAACAACTGGTTCAGACACCTTATTTACCTTCCGGAAGTCAACAATCAATTCCTTTCTCTTATTAACATTTAATTCAAAGTCATTTCTATCACAGTGAATACACAAATCAGTCATTTGCTTAAGGTAGCTACTATCATCATTATTGCTAATCAAACCAATTAGAGCAGTGTCATCACCAACGTGAATAAGCGTACAATAAGTGTCTGTATAACGTATGTTAGAAGTGTACAACGTAAAGAGGACAGGTTCAATCAAGGAACCCTGGGATGCTCCAGTACCACAATTAATAACATCAGATTTAACAGTATACCATTACGGACAAATTGTGAACTGTTGGTAATATAATCTAAGACCCAACGTACCAGCGTTATAATTACTAGTAGCAGATCTACTAAAATATGAGGGAGTATAGCATTGCATGCAAATGAGACATACAAAAATTACATAATGCTGGATATGACAGAACCAGATCTGGAGTCTTCAAGATGAGAATACAGTTAGTCCAGTGTGAACAGGATATCATTTTCAGTATTACGATCTTTTCTATAGGCAAAGTGGAGATCATCCATAAGATTAGCAGCTAGCTTCTTAAAGTAGTGTAAAATAAATCGTTCGCATGATTCATTACGACAGAAGCGAGGGCAGCTGGACAAAGATCGTTCATGCTAGTTATGCCTGATTGTTGGGGTACCGGAATAATACAGAATTTCTTCCAAATATGAGGAATGGATTGAGTTTTTGATTCACAAAATATCAACAAAATGTAAGTAAACATATATGATAATTGACAGTTACAGTGTTTTCAGACAAGCTGGCAGTTTTTTTGGGAGTCGGCTGCCTTCCATGCATTTATCTGCAAGAATTAGTGGCGCACCTCACCTTTTGTAACGGTCAAAAAGGTAGCAGACCCCCCCCCCGACCCGCTCAGAAGTTGCACTAAGAAGTCGATCAACTGCATTCGTGAAATCTTGACAGACAAATCAATGATAGAATGAGTTCAGCTGATAGCATAAGACGTGTTTTAAGCTATTGTTGGCATAGCCGCTCATCATATACGGATACCGCTCCAGACACTCTAGATATTATTTGTAGTAGGATGATTTCATGGCGATAAAAGAGTAATGCCAATATAGTAATCGTCTAACTAAAAGTATTTACTGTAGGCATACTTGAGAACCACATATTTTATTTTTAACTTTCATTTCTCTGCTCCTTACTTTATCATTTCCAATATTCTAATATTCAGATAAAATATCATCATTCTTTCTTAATGACTATTAAAAGCATAAAGCTCAGATTACGCAGAATTGTATCTTTGCGCAGTAAAAAGAAAAATAACCAGCGGTTGCTAGTATCAAGAGATATGGATAATTAGCTTGTTTGCGGCATTTTCAGAAACATTAATATATATTTACAGAAAGAAGGTATGTCTGAGGGGGAGGGGGTTGACGTGTGAATCTTGCGGTTCGGATAAACAACCACTACCAACCTCCCCCCTCCCCCATAAAAAAAGACAAGAAAAAACAACCAATTTCCATATTTGTATACTTTGTTCTTTCATCTCAATTTAAATTACTTTAATTGACTTACCTTAAAAGTGTACCATTCTTTTTGTCAGTAATATAATCTGGGTGCACTTAAAGCAGCTATAAGGTAACTAACTTTGTAGTGCAAGTGTTAGGTACACTTTGCTTCCAGAGAAAGGTATATCTTTGCAGAAATTTTAGAATTATTGAATTTTATCGTAACTATTACTTGAAGCTTATTATAATTAACGTGAGCTATAATTTCATGTAATAAGGGTTAGCTCTAGTGTAAAAAATTGTAACTGACTAGAATTAACCTTAGCTATAACCTCACCATGGATTGAACTGATCCTCGAATTAAAACGTGTGCAACGATTATGATCTAGTGGACGACAAAGTAAGATAGTAAAGTAAAAAACAACAAAATGTTAAATATGGATAAAAACTTTATGCATTGATAAAGATTCGATAGCTTGCCATGCAGGATGCATTTTCAAACATGAAATCTTACGGAAAGTTATATGATATTCAGCCTCAAAATCATATGATGATAGCAAACGATTGGTCATTATTTTGCACTTTTTTGGAACATATTATTCCAGTAAATATACCTGGATCAATTGTCTAATCACTAACAATATTGTACTTTCCTGACTTCCACCAACTTCTCTTACAGAAGTAAATGTTAGGATAGCCTGAATAAAATTTCATGATTGAAGCTTTTTCAACATGTTTGCTAGCCTTTCAACTAAGGTAGAAATTGTTGTTTTACTGTTTAACCTTCTTTTTTTTGGACTTAAATACATTGCATAATATCATGTTTAGTACTTTTTGTTTCATTTGATATTTGCCATAATTTTGGTAATATGTTTGGGTGAAATAGACTAAAGATTGAAATTATGAAATTGTAGTAAATTAAACTCACACGACGTTATTTTAAACATGAGATTGATATTCCTATTGCTAAGTAGTATCCATATAGCTACATGCATAACAATTGATTAAAATGTACATTTGTAAAGAACAAGATTTAAAAGCACAATGTCATTGATTGTCTTCTTATAGTGTCTTCACTGGACAGATGGGGTCAGTAGGAGGAACGGGGGGGGGAGGGGTGTGGGGGGGGGCATTAATACACTGTGGAAGATATCCTGGGATAGTAAGTTTAGTATCTTTGCACAAATTCACCCTACTTTTTCTTGACATGGGAAAAGGGGTGGCGTACGAATAGCTTTTAGTTTTTCTTGGCCCATTTTGAATTGCTTTTATAACTGGTACTAGTATTGTTAATTTGAGTAAATTTTTCCTCTGTGAATATTTTCTCAGTAGAATTGGGCCCCTTGCTGGAAGTGTCATAACATAAAACTAATTTGGGTGTGTGGGGAAAGTAGCCGGATGACAGGAAAGTGATAGATGTGTGTATTGATAACAGTGTGTCATCACTGAACACTGAATAAATCGATCGAGTAACAAGGATTGTTTCTTGTTTGATTAT
>KN887883.1:37576-53915 GCA_000934455.1 Apostichopus parvimensis | reverse complement strand
CACAATAAACAGATAATAGTTATTTATTTCAGTCTCGTTTCAATTATTCGAATTTTAAAGCAAACTGCAGATATCATTTTTAATTCAATTTTGACCGGTCTGTTAGGGGTTGAAGGAGGTTTTTCTAAATTAGTTGTCCATAGATGAAATATTTTGCAACGTTATGGGTATGTTTTGAAGTGAAATTATGCACGAGAATTGTGAATTTTCAAATTCTGAACAAATAATGGGCTTAAAACCTTGAAAATGGTGCTTACGGGTATTGTGGGCCGCGACGTAGAATCACCTACAAGAAGCAATGATCCACATGAGATGCGATGAGGTCGAACATGTGTGACTAGTGACAATCTTGAAAAAGGTTATGGTTGACAAAAAGACTATTGGGAAATTCTTGGTTTTGAGGCAAGAGTGTACATCTGGTTGGTCATTTCAAGCCCGAGAAGTGCCATTTCCGGTGATTTGGGGGGTGTCAAAACCAGAAATTTTCTTGTACGCTGCGCGCCAACCGATGGTGGCGCTCCGCTTAGATAGTAATTCGCGCCCCCCGGGTTAAAAAATCCTGGATACGCCCCTGTATATGGTATATGTATTTACTGTTTTTTGTATTTAATGTTTTATGTCATTGTATTTTGTAAATTGTTTGTAAAGCGCACAGATGCATCACGCGTAGTGCGCTATATAAGATTTTATTTACATTACATTACAATTTATATGTGTACATGTCTGCTACCGTTGTGGGAAAATAAATAAAATTAAAGTGTTAGGGATTTCATTCTGTGTATTTAGACAACCTACCCACTGTATCATTTTATGCATTTCAGATCAAAATAATTACACCTGCTTAAGGTTTTGCTGTTATAAACTTAAATCAAGTTCAGTCTATCATGTAAACTGTAAGTTACAAGATGTCACTAACTGAAGCAAACACACACACACAAAAAACAAAACAAACACAGGCAGTTGAAGTAGAAATGTTATTGTAATGTTTCTTTTCTCTTGCTAAAATGCTTCAAGTATAAAATACTCTTTATTCCTGACATAGGCAAAAAGAGACACATTTATAGAAATATACGAAAGTTAAAAAAGAATGGGCTTACATAAGTACCGACTAAAGTAAACTCCTAAGTTAAACGATTTCCCACATTTTACATTAACTTGATTTGTCCATATTTGTGCATGACAGGAAGAAGCAGAAATTATAGGATAAAATTACAGAACTGGATATCAAAACATGTCTGCACTCTTAAAGCATCATATGCTTACCCTCGTGGTTATGCTACTAGGTATACTGCTGCTAGATTGCTTGAATGAACACTCTGCACTGTTTAGACCAAACTTATATCAGGGAGCCTATCAACATGTTCCCTGTTGGTGACATAGTTGCTATATATACAGCTAAATATGCAACATGGTTTAAAAGGCAAAATTTGAGTAAATTCTGAATGGGAATTAAAAATTAAAAATATGCCTTATGATATTATAACATTCGATTCAGTGTAAGTAAATTTTATTACAGCCCTGGAGTCCTGCCAGTTCGAGTCCTTCACAGCATAATGCTAGTCTGAGTTTCTGTCCGATAAATATGAACTCTAGTCTGGACTCTAGTCTGGAGGCGGGTGGGGGTGGGGAGGTGATTTTTAGATGCTACATTTTTCTCAGAAAAGATAATTAGTTCCATAGCCTGCCTCTCTTCTAAGAAGTGTAGTACTATCAAGTTTATAATGCTATAAAATATGTTTTTCTTTTTATTTGAACTTAGACCAAATTTTTTATCTCTGTAAATACGAGGAGTAAACTCCCTAATCATTAAACAGCAATTCTTTCTATTACATGATATAAGGTATGTTGCAGTTAACAAATATCAGTCTTTATCATGTGGGAAAATATACCAAAATGATGATTGAATTATGCACTGGCTGATTTCATGAATGGGTGATCAAGGCAAATTAAATTGAAAAAGGGTTTATCTGACAAATCTGAATTGTTGGGGTCCCCCAGTGAGGTCCATTATCAGCACTGTTGTTTACTATTTAGACTGACAAATCAGATCATAATCTAATTGTTTTGTCATGAAATATGCAGATTACACTGTAATCTCCCGTAGAATATCTAACTCATCACATAAGAGTAATCATAAATCTGTTGTATCTCATGTTGTCACTGTCTGTGATAAAATAAAATTTACTACTGTACCCAAAGAAATCTAAAGAAATGGTTTTTCGGAAATATTAATATTAAACATGAGGGCCTAATTACCACCAAAGCGTGAAAAACTGTGATACAAGGTGCTGAGGTTGACCACACAGAACAGAGGACGTATTTAAGGATGTGTAATTGACAATAAACTTAAATTTTACATGTGATGTTTCAAGAAATTTTAAAGAGGTTTTATTATATCATATCTACTTTACCTTTTATTGTGCCATATTTCAAGTTAGAGGTAAGAATGGATGTTTTTAATACCTACATATGACCGCATATTATCTATACGCTGTTCTTGTCTGGTACCATTTTTCATTAGTTAAGGATCAGAAAAGATTTAGAGCCATCTTGCATTACTGTGCCAAAATACTTATCCTTGATTTTAATACCCTTATGAACCAAGTGAACAATGCAGCTATCAGAGAGTTTAAAAGGCTTGCTTGCTTATAAAATTCATAGAGATAAGAACCATGGCCCGCTTCGAAATGAGCTGAACTCACTACTTCGACAGACAATTTACAATTTGAGAAATAGGACCATAAATACCAGAAGACAATTTTTAGTTTCCTTCTTTACTTTAATAAGAAGAATATTTCATCATTTAGTTGCAATTAATTGACAAAACATTCAGCAGTGTGCAACAACTTGTTGAATTCTTCACTTATCAAATGTTGAAGGGAAGTTAACAATGTTGTGCAGAATCACTCTGTTAGTGTGATGTTTCTGTACAACCCAAATCAAACTTCAGCCCTCTGTCTCGTTTAACCTAATATTATATGTCGGCACGATGTATTTAGACTTGCTTTAAGCCTCCAATTTTCTCATTAAAAACCAAATCTTTAAAATGGAGAACAATGGTATTCACTGTTTGAGAGAGTTTTTTATTACAGGTGTCACGATCAGGTAGGCCAATAATAATGGTTTGGTTAGCGTCTATTTCTGGACTATAGAATGAGGAGGGCAGCAGACAGAACAGGTCATAGTTATGACTTAGGAGGTATTATACAACACCTAATTATATTTTGGCCATTTGATTGGTCAATTGCTCGTCGATTGCATGCAAAATCCGCTCTATTGCATGCTTTGAAATAGAACCATGCGTTATACTTTTTTGATAGCACTTTTTCAATGGTAAGAGAGCAGAGAAACCTGTCTGTTCAACACAATCTGTTGCATGAGTGCATTTTACATCCAATTATATCCAAATTTGAAGGTGTTGTATAAAACAAATAATGAATGGTTTCCATTAGTGCAATAGTGCAAATATTTCATTGGTTGAAAGATGTAATTTGTTCCATTCAACTCGGCTGCGCCTCGTTGAATGGAACATTCCATCTTTCAACTCATGAAATATTTGCACTATTGCACTCATAACCATTCATTATTTGTATACTATTACATGTCACCAAGAAGTGATGCAGGAGTGCAGCGGTTATGCGTGGACAGGTAAGTGCACCTTCTTGCAATGGTACCTAGTCTATGCATGAGCTCTGATCATCACTAACCGCCTTCATCGGTCTCTGCATGTCTGTTATTAGTCTATATATGTGTGAAGAATCCCAGAATTTCACTGCTTATCTGTGATGGTGGCGCTCTTTACATTTTCATTATTTTGACATATTTTAGGCATCAATAGGAATAACCAGGAGTCAATGTGTGTGTGTTATTTCATTGCTCCTTGTAAGGAAACACACAAGTTTATACTTTGCTAAATGAGGAGAAAGCAACGCTATGTTTTGTTTTCATGATTATTTTATATGAATGATATCTGTGCCTTCAACCATGAGAGAGTAGTCACATATGGATATGATTTAGTGAAATAGACAGCAATCATCTGCACCAAATCTTCCACAATGTTTCACATATTTTGCCCTTTTTTCCATTCCTGCCCAAGAGCACCATGACTGCATGAAAAGGTTCAAACCACTTCCTCCCATTACATCCCTGGATAACTTTGGTTGCTATGTCTGGTCTCATCTTTATTTCCTCTATTCTTTTCAGTATTCTCTGTAATGGTAAACTCATCTCTTTGCAAAGTTTTTGTCAAGATCTGCTTTGGTCCTCTGAATGTTATGGATGTTACGCTTGATTCTATCTTCTACGGTACTCTGGCTTGAAACTTTCAGAGGGCTGAAATTGGTGGAAGAGATCAAATATATTAAAACTATCAGTTATTAATTTTGTATCAGCAATATAACAACATATATATGACAGGGAAACTATCAATAAATTTTCAAACAGCAAAGCCAGTTCTTTGCTCTCCTGTCTTTCCAAATTCTTAGATATTTTACTTATCAGTATAAAATACATGCAATGACTTCAAATAACTTTTTTTCCCTTTCCTTTTTACTGTGAACAGTAAAAACGGCTTGACGAGATCTTCACAGCTTATATGAAAATCTCCCCATTTCTAGCAAACAGATCATTTTGAGTAAAATTCCCACCAAAGTTAAAAGAAGGTATGATTTAGAAGAATGACTTGACATGTATGCATTCTCAAATAGAAATACACTTTTATGGTAAAAGATATTATTTCCAACCACCAACATGCCTACAGATATGAAAGTTATTAACACATATATCCAACCACAATCTGTTTTGTATAACAGTATCACAAAACAATGAAAAGAACAGCAAAATTGACAGGATTATATGTATCTAAACATTGATGTGGTTTTCCACAGGGTTCATTCAGAATCTAGAAAAAATGAAGCAGTGGCGGAGCGTCCATACAGTCAGAGGGGGCTGATGCCCCCCCTGACGGACTCAAATGGACTGTTGGCGCCCTTTTCAGTTTTTTTCCACTTTTTACTTATTCACGATTATTGACTTTTTTATTGCGCTCTCATCTACCTATTGACATTTGTCACATTTTGTTGGTGTAATTTTCTGACAAAAGGGCGATGACACCTATTTATACTTCGTTTATCTGCAAATTAGCAAGGCCCGGAAAGGGTCATTTCCGGCGATCTAGGTAGTATCCTTACTCCAAAAATTTCTGTACGCTCCGTGCCAACCTGTGGTGGCGCTCCGCTTAGATAGTGTCGAAAGGGCCCCTACAGACCATTCTCGCCCCCCCCCGACCAATACCCCTAGCTCCGCCACTGAAATGAGGTTGAAACGTTTTCCTATCTTCCTGCACATTGTTGTCTTTAATGTGATAATGGAAGTTGTGAATCCAAAAATATTAAACTGTGATGATTCCCTAACAACTAATGAGTTTCTCCTTAGTGCAAATTTGAAGCATTCAGGTACAGTATGAGTCACATATGTTACCTATAAATCTTTAAATTATGGAATCAAACATTGATACAATTTCAATAGAGAGCACACTTTGTTTTGAAATATGAAACCTTTTTTTACAAAACTGTTGATGTGAATTTTCTGACCATAAAAAAATGTAAATGTGTTCCACCCCAGTGCAGAGGGTTTACTTACTTAAAAAAGTCAGCTTTTCTGGATTTCTTCCTCTCCATTTCATCTTCCTTGGCAGCTTCAATCTGCATCAGACAAATTAAGAGAGATTCATTACAATTGTCAAACTGCTTGTTTTCCTTTGAAATAAGTATTCAGTTCTGGTTAATTTATTATCCCCTTTAAAACATGCCTAATATAACTGAGGCACAAACATGGAATGCAATTGAGATTTTCAAAAAATATCAATCATGAAAAGCCTTTTTTTTTTCTTTCCATTACACTGAGTGTTCTACATGTGATTTGGGCCCAGGATGTAAACGCAAGCTTATACTCTACTATATACTACACTATACTATATATAATACTATAAACAATACTATGTACATATTATTATACTATATACTATACTACAAACTATACTAAATATTATACTTTATACAACACCTAATTATATTCCGGCCATTTGATTGGTCAATTGCTCGTGGATTGCATGCAAAATCCGCTCTATTGCACGCTATGAAATAGAACCATGCGTTATACTTTTTTGATAGCACTTTTTCAAATGGTAAGAGAGCAGAGAAACCTGTCTGTTCAACACAATCTGTTGCATGAGTGCAATTTACATCCAATTATATCCAAATTTGAAGGTGTTGTATAAAACAAATATTGAATGGTTTCCATTCGTGCAATAGTGCAAATATTTCATTCGCTGAAAGATGTAATTTGTTCCATTCAACTCGGCTGCGCCTTGTTGAATGGAACATTCCATCTTTCAACTCATGAAATATTTGCACTATTGCACTCATAACCATTCATTATTTGTATAATATTCTATACTATTTTCAATACTATATAAACTATACTACATACTATACTACACTTTACTATATACAATATGTTATACTATACTATTTATCTTAATAGGAAAACTGACAAAGAGATTGGTAAGTGATATCTATGATTTCATGCCATGGCAACTTTCAAACATTATCACTCTCATATTTAATGACTATGACTCTAAATGTATTTCAGGGAATTTACTGTTTTTGCCCTAGAGTATATGTTCGTTCAATACGGTACCATGCAATAAAAGTACCGAGAAACATAGATGTTCAGCCACTCTCAAAGAAATGTTTTCAAATGTATTGTAACTGTTTGAACCTCTGCCCTTTAAGAACATCAAGACGTTTTCATACGGTCGTATTTGTCTCTATGAAAGAAAGAATGGTAGCGTTACCTTATACTGTTCAACTCTGGACTTCCTTTGTTCATCTCGCCATACAGCATTGTTCATCATTTCATTTCTTCTTTGTTCCAATTCGGCTTCACTCAATTGACTAAAGACAAAGGAAAAAAACTTAATCCATTGTCATTTAAATATCAGAGTGAACAAAAAAGAAAAAAACAACATTGTAGTAAACAAAATTGAAAAAAGAAAATGGTTCTGATATTAACTCAGTAAAACTTCCTTATGAGATGATTTCTAGTTTAAAGTTAAGATCTTATCAGATTTTCTTGAGAGTCTTATCTGGAGAAGATCATGCTAGTATGAAAACAAGTGGCCTTCTAAATGTTGTACATTTATACACTAAGGCTATTGATGTAGACAATACATTAGCTAACCACTTTTCATCTAATAAAAGTTGAGCAGTGCAAGTCAAGACATTTGGAGTAAATACTTCCAAACCCACACTAATCTACATAGAGAGGTAAATAGCTAAAATGAGTGATGCATGGAACACTTTGAATGTAATGACAAAGGGGAAAGTCATTGCTTAAATTACCAGAAGAAAATAACTATGTAATATATTTAATTTGCATTTTGTTTTTCAATCTTTCATCTTTATTAATAACAAAGTTACATTCTCCTCTTCTGAAGAAAAAAAAAAGAAGAAATTATGTCAACTTTTCCCTTTTCAACCACAAGCAATTTACATTTGATTTTGACTGACTCTATCCACAGGTAACTTTGCTTGATGTTCTTTTCTAAAGAGGTGCAATTTGTGCTTGGTTGTAATTTGTAGAATTCAGGATAAGCCCTGAAATATTGACACATATATACTTGGGGAGCTCTCAAACTTACAGAGAAAACTGTGTGGTTGCCACTATTTGACACCTCCTTTCCAAGTTAATAACAGTTATTTTTTTGTTACATTTCAATAAACAACAGAAACTTTTGTGTTCCATAAAGTACATGCAATGTTCTGATACCAACCTATGAAGCATATGTCTTGTTTTATCATTTCTGCTGGCAGTTTAGAGGATTATGTTTGACTGTAATGTTCTTCTAATCATTGGAGGGCTTGAAGTACCGAGTTGAGAAATATTCAACCCAAACTGTAGCTTTAAGATTGATGAACAAATCGTATTCATGTGTTTGTACCTTGCTCTCTTTGTTTCTTTTCTCGCCGGTGACCTGCTTCTTGACCTCTCAGACTGCCTCTGATATCTCCTGTTGTTGCCCCTTTCCCTACTCCTGTCCTCTCCTCTGTCCCTATTCCTCTCATCTCCTCTGTCCCTACTCCTTTCCTCTCCTCTATCCCTTCTCCTGTCCTCTCCTCTCTCCCTTCGCCGCTCACCATCATCATACCTCCTACCGCTCCGGTCTTCATCATTGTACCTTCTTTTCCTGTGGTCATCTCTTTGTCTGTCCGTATGTGACTCCTGCCTCTGCCTATCTCTGTCTCTATCTTCACCTTGTCCAGTCCTCTGCAAGGGAGTGTCCTCATTTCTCTCATCATCGCTTCCACCTCGTCTTCTAGAATCTGACTTAGCTTTAGATTTTCCCCCCTAAGGAAGATATAAATATTGGAGGAATATTAGCCTTTAGGGAAGCTTGTGGGGTTGTCGCAAAATATTGACCATACTTGCTGTGCTATGTTCACATCACTATTGTTACTACTGTAAGCCAGGTTTATTGCTCCCACCGATCCTTAATGTCACCAGTGCTTGTAACTGCTAGGCCATTGCTAATGAAGTAATTAAAATTAATTTGATTTGCACAATTTGTCAGCTTGAAACTCTTTCAAATCAGCATTACTTTAATCATATAGAAAGGAAATTAAATAATTTCAATCTTTTTTATTTTAAATTCATAACTTTCATATGAAACTTGGCTAGTAAAGCTAACAAATTATGTTTTGATTAGATCATAAAATATCATTATAAAATGACTTAAAATCAACTCAAAGGTTGTTTGAACTGTGTTGGCTTAAATAATATTGGGGCACTAGACTAGGTACACTCACAGACCTCTCTAGACCACACACTTGTTAATAATAATCACTCTATAAATCTTTTCTTGGCAGGGTGCCAGCCAGAAGCCAAATTACTGTGCATGTTCTAACCAATGAATCCACCCAGTTTTATTTGAGCAACGAACAACAAACCTAAGGAAAGAAACAAAGACAATACTACACTTATAATGCTTATTAATTGTACAGAAACTAACTACACACAAGGGCATGAAACTCACGATCAATCCATATTGTGAATCCTTCAAGGCAGCTTGAACTTCTGATTCTCGACCCTTGAGAGCTTGACTTTTGAGTTTTTCCATCAGTTTAGCATCAAGGTCATCGTCTGAATCTTCACTACTGTCACTCGATTCGTGTCTGGACTTTTTGTGTCTCTTCTCTTTTTTACTTTTCTTTTCTTTTTTCTTTGACTTCTTTGATTTTGCACCAACCTGAGTCTGAAGCTGTAAAAAAAAAAAAAAATCTTTTTTCTAGTTTCTTGACAATTTCATTTTGCCAAACATTTCAAAGAAAAACATTACATGTACAGTATTGATATTTTCCAACAACATCTACAGCTTCTACGTACAGTAGTATAGGCAGAGGCCGTTCCTGCTTGCTACCCAAATACTCAGATATTTCAATATAAATTGTTGTAGAATTTAGTTTTAAATAAGTTTGGTACATTTCAAACAAGTGAAATGATTAGCAACAATTTCATAACTGATAAAACCTTGGCTTAAATTACTTTGCCTATGTACAATGGCGGAAAAATTTGTCATTTTCACAAACCGGTATTTTACGGTAATTACAACCTGTTGGAGGAACTGTTTCCTGGAAACTGTGACAGAACAATAGACTAGTCAACCTGCATGCAGAAAGTCAAATTGTCTTGCAATTTGAGTATTAAGCCAGCTAATTTGATGAATAGAATAGAGCCATCCATTGGTTTGCACAGCAAAGCTTTACATACACGAGCAGGAAAGAGTAGTAACCAGTATAAACAGTAGTATTACAAATGGCCAAGTCACATTCTAATGGACAAAATACAGTATGTTGTCAGACTGCTAACAACTTGTTTCTCTCTATAGATGACAAATACTGAAAGAATAATCAATGTTTTGTGAAAAGTTCCCATACTGAGGGCAACTGATGCTCTATATTAATGATGTACATTAAGCTTGTTATTAATAAATATGATAATAAGAATCAAATAACAACTGACATCAGCGCCAAGCTATCGAAAGGATTAGTACAGTATTTCCTTTTATGATGGAGAATGAGCGGATGTATGGAGATGAGTTACAGGATTATTCTAAACTATTCTGTCAATCAATTCAACAAATAAATCCACAGATAAACGGTCACTAATTAATCATTTATTTGATTTTTGTGTTTCCTACTGTATGTCTTTTACCTAAATATGTGTATCTACAAGCCAATACACAGGAGACTCTATTAAGCACACCACTATGGCACCACACAGTAGTGTCGGACAAAAATAAAAAAAGTTTAACAATGAGAATTGAAAAGTGATTTTTGATGACAATAACAATAAATCACATTTCAAAGAGCTCTACAGTCAGTTCTATTGATTAACACCCCTGGAGCAGTATTTTGACACAACAAAACATAAGTCTCACCATATGTTGCAATTGTTTTAGTCGGATTGGATTCTCAAGCAGAGCTTTCCTCTTGTTGGCTTCCTTTTGCCTGTGAAAAATGATAACAAACAGAGAGATAATAATTAAATATGTTCAATCTTTATTTGGGTGCATGGAAGTACCATGAGGTTCCATGTGGCACAACCACTTCATGTACAACCCTATGCACAAGATAATTTGCTCTTAGATAACCCAGTACAAAGACCTAGGTTTCCTCAAGGCGAACTGCAAAAGTTCTAAATAAGGTTTGCTCACTTTGGTTGAATTGATAATGACTTCTCCAGTGGATATTGCAAACGATTGGCCCTGTAAAACAAACTTTCTTTTGTGTAGCCAGGTTTTCAAATACTGCGCACCTACCGACTTTCACACCAAAAAACACCCATTTACCACAAGAAGCTGGGAGAATGGCTTGAGTAGCAATGCTACAGAATCTCTTCTGTAATTCTGAATTAGATTATTAATATTCAATGATCATGGCAGCAATAAGTAAACATCAACATTTCTACTGAGGGCGCTGCTATACTGGTCTCCATGCTTAGATCTACACTGCTTACATGATCTACGGTACAATGACATTGTGAATCAAACTCTATGTGCTAGTTGGGAAAATGTTTCAAGATCTTGTCTTCAATAACTACGAACATAATTGTATACCTCTAGTGATCAACTAGGGATGACAGGTAAAATTCCAGCTTATATCAGAGACTTCCATTCAGTACATTATAAACTGACCCTCAAAGCTTTTAAGTTTAGCAGACGTGATTGAGAATATGTCAAAGAAGCTTTCTGATTGGTTGACGGACAGATGTGTGTAAAGTTGCTAAGCAAATGGTGGGCAACATTTCTTTGCCCCATATGTACTAGTTATGAGTGGTAATAGCCAATATGTCCAACTATGTGTGAATTTGGGATGCACATGACCTGTGTAGATTTTTCAGTGACCCAAAAATTTGCATAAAATGACACTTCATGCATGTCAAAACCTGCTAGAGGTCGACAAAGTATTGGTTTTGTTTGGAATGTCACTTTAAATAAACATACATAGTGATAAGCAATTAGCTCAAACGCAATGAAGCAATAAGTAACCTTTCTAAACTACATTTGTGACAAATGTTAGATTGTTCTATTGGTTTGGCAGAAAGGAGACTGAGAAGTGCCAGACAAAAAAATATGGACCACGGAGAGAGGAGGAAAATTGTGAAAAGGAGGTTCTCTTTTAAAGCAAGAAAAACAATTCAGGAAATATGTTATGAAGTTACAAATTTCTTAAACCAAAAAGTATAACAACCTGCTGCTCTGTGATTACTTTTGACTTGTGGAAGATTACCAACACCACCTAGAGCTACAGTACTTCTCACTTTTACAGAAAATAATAATAATAATATTAATACCAAACATAATGCTAATCATATGAGCCATGTTCTTTCAAGGAGAAAGAGGAAAAGAAAAAAAGAAGAATATACTCACTTAATTGCAAACAAAGGATCTTCTCTTATCTTGTTAGCCATGTCTACTGTAGCAGAGGAACCCTGTCAAAGAAAACACATCAATGCAGCTTTAATTGAGCATATCTGGTTCTGTTTTAAACTGTTATTTGATATTTTACTTGTTGCTTAAGGAGCAATTCACTTTTTTTCTCATTTGGAATATATATTCTTCCAAACAGGTAAAGAACAAATAAAAAATGATTTTAACTTTTGACCTGGATTGTCAACTGACTGGAAGCTCAAACCATGCAGTGTCACAATTTACATATGTTACAGCATTGCATTGCAAAATAAGTGACTTGGAGGTGGATATTGGTGGTGTTATGGGCTGTGACAATGGTGAAGCAAAGTTCAAAATACCACAGACCGTGTGATATATTCATATGGCAGGGATATTTGGGTGCCAACCAACACCACACTTACAAGGAGGGCATTAAACCATTTGACATCAGCACTTAAAACCCCTTCTCAATATCTTGCATTAACTCTGCATATATGATAGTTAGAAGACAATTCTTGTTTTCTCTGCCAGATATACACTTAATTTCTACTGGAAATGGATCAGATCAAAGTATAGGATGTCATCAAGGCACCAGGTCTTTCAAGCTTTACTTCTACTTAAAATGACAATAACGAACCTGACTCCTCTTTGATAATACACTGGAATTTATGCTTCAAAATGCTCTCCATTAATGTTACAAAATTCGAGATTTCATCACAATATCTAATGTATACGTTATTATTTAAACAAATCAATCATGACGATATTAAAAGTTCACTGTAGGCACATAATTAGGTTGCAAGCAACCTCTGCTATTAGTCCAGGTTGTAATTAGTTTACTTATGTTTTTATAAAGTTAAAACAACAGTTTTTGGCTGAGTTGATTAGAATTTATGACACCATTGGTTAAGATTTAGAATTTTGTATGGAATTATTAGCCACCCTATCAGTGATTAAGTTTTGACAGAGCCCTTCCTGCCATACTTCAAAGCATATCTCAGAAGAAATATTCACACTTCCTGTTCATATTTTTGTGACATATCAGCACTGGACTTGTGCCTAAAGTCAGTCTTTAACTAATGTTCAAGAATTATACACAGATGATATTCTTCCATCTACAGAGAAGAAGTAACATGTGTTTGAGGCTCAATAACATTATCACTCGCTATTAATATACAATGAGACAAATATGTACAGAAACATTGCTTAGTAGATAGCTTTGTGTCACTCACAAGAGACACTTGGAATTGGTTGTATTTTACTATACTTGGGAAAAGGGGTTTGTTTCTGTTCTTCACTTGGTTCCAAAACAACTTTGTTCGTCATTGCTGCACTGCAGTGATGTCGAATAGGGTGCCTTGGCCTACCTCAGTATTTGAGAAAGTGGTCAGATGCTGGGGCATACACTCTCGTCCGTCAGATGGGGATGTTAAATGGCAGTCCCGGGAGCAGGAATGGAAGTGAATTGACAACCCCTGCCTTGTGATCCTCTGAACACTTATCAAAAAGAGAAGGCTTGAAATAAGCCGGTGTTCATCCATGATCTAACATGGATCTAGGGTCTCAGATTATAAGCTACTGTAAGGCTTCCTGATCCTTGGGCTTCTAAACTAAACTAAAATCCTCATATAAAAATAACCTTAGCACTACTAAACAATTCAACATCAAACAGTACATATAATAATTTGAAAGTTGAAAGATTTTTAAGTCTTTTGCATGTTCGTGTCAAGTTTAATTGCTCGCATGAGGAAACAACAATAAATCTCTTTTCTGCATATAGTGCATGAACCAACCTGTTCTTGAAGTTCCTCTTCTTTCTGTGCATCTAAGATGGCTGAATCTACCTCCTTGCCCAAAAGGTAGTCCTCTGAGTTGACACCTTTATCGTTAGCCTTGTACATCCAATCCATCGTTTTCACTGTACTGTTCAAAATATAAAAAAATCAAATTATATTCTAATTGTGGATGACTCAATCATGATCCCAAACATTGCTATGAATACTGATTACTGAAGCTAAATATTACTTAAGTTGGTACAGTATCCATTCCTTTTGCAAAGGCATTAGAAACCAAATGTCTAAGTACAGAAAAAGGTCACATTTTGTTGTAAATGGTGCAGAGATTACAAAGAATACAATATAGATATGGACACTGAGTTGAGGTGTTGATGGATCAATTTAGCTCAAACCTTCACATTTTAGATGAGTATTCCCAAATTGATGAGGCAACCTGGTAAGATGGTAACCATCATTGGCGTAGGAAAGTACTTTTGAGTGGGGGGGCTGAAGACTGATGGCCGGCCTGGGGGAGGGGTCTTTTTTTGGAATTTTTGCATTTCCAGGTGGCCTCAGATGCAATTTGGTGCAATATAGCACACTTCAACACCCACTCCATTTTGTCAATAATGTTGCATTTTCACCTGGCCTAAGATGCAATTTGGTGCTCCAAATGAGATTTTTTTCTCATTTGGAAATGAAAAAGGGGTTTTCTGACTTGCGGAGCGGGGGGGCGGAATGATACTTCCGCCCCACCATATTTTTCACCGGGGGGGCTGGCGCCCCCCAGCCCCACCGGTTCCTACGCCCTTGGTAACCATCCCACCCATTCCTGCAAAATGGTTGAATGGTGAATTGACGGCAATGGTTTTTGCCAAATTTGAGTTTTGAAAAATGTATACCAATATGTGATTATGAGCTAAGAATTTTCTGATTCTCACTCTATGCACAGGTTGCATCTTGATATTGTTTGGCTTGGAATAGTGTTTGATTAGGAATATGTAATATGAAATGATCAGCTTCATCTAAGTACACCTGTAGTGACACTTAGCTTTATATGGTTGAGTTTTATACAATCAGGTTTTTACCTGCAATAGGAATATGAAGGGATTCACCCTCGTTTTTCGAGAAAAAAAACGTTGCAGAAAATGCTTAGGCCTATTACATTCATTTATCCTATATTATTGCAGAAGTGAGGTGGAAAACCTCAAAATGTTACTTTATACAATGTTATCTTGTTTTATTAAATATATATAATATGACCGCACAAGTACTGTACGGTAGCCTTCGGTTTAATATTTGAGTAAGTTTCGCAAAAATGGTACCAATATAAAATATATAGGGCCTAGTATATTAGTGAAGTTTTCAAATCAAAATATAAAAAACAAGATATGGCCACGTTCATACTAATTTACCAAGTTTACGTCCACAGAAATTAAATTAGGTTGAAGTTGTTTCACAACAAGTAGGTTTGAGGGTAACTGAAAGATCGAACCAGTTTCCTTTCTGGGCCGTTTTGTCATCAGATCAAGGAAAATGTGTTGAACAATAGTTATGACAGCGAAAAACAACGCGGTAGCACAGATATGAAACAAATGTTACCATGATGCGTAAAGTGTACTGTAGCTTTGTGCTACTTTGACGCAATATCGTCGTGATCAAAAGGGATCAGAAGGGTTGAGGCAGGCCGGACTGGGTCTTAAAATCGGCCCGAGCATTTTCCACCTAGACCGGCCCATTATTCATTGATATGCTACTTGCATAGTGATCGCCGTCCTGGGGGAGGGGTCCACCCCAATTGAAAGTTTTTGTAGTTAAGATGCAAAATGGTGCTATATTTCTCAATTTTGTAGGTTACAATTATCCTTTAAAAATGACCCAAATATAATTTTCCAGAAGCAACACTTGATTAAACTGAGGAAAGATAAAATCATTAACAAAAATAGACAAAAATATATGTTTTAGACTGGATTTTATTTAGTTTTTCAAGCATTTTGACTTTTTTCAAAACAATTGTAAACGACGTGATCAAGTTGGCTGCTAATAGATCAAAATTTGATATTTATAAAGATGATTCTAATATTTTGTATTAAGCTAGATACACACTTCTGTATATGTGTGGAACACAGTCATTTGGGCCGGGGGGGGGGGGGCTATCTACGAAAATGCTGCAGTTTCAGAGGATCAATAAGCACATCAAGTCACTGCGGACTAAACAAAGTCTTGGAGTTGACGAATTCCCAATCCCCGTGTTTCCCAAATCTACATGCATAAACTCAAAGCCCTATGAATCATGTTTCGGGTTTCGAATAACCGTGCTAATTCCAGCCATTCAGATCCCTTAATAAGATTAGTCACATGAAGTTAACGTGTTTGACTTAATAAGCATTGTCCCTTCCTCATTCCAAACGGTACTGAAATGTGCATAGGTATTGTTTGTTGAAATTTCAGGCTTACTCCAGTTAATGATCGTCTGCATAGAATATAGTTGTAAAAGAACACAACTTACAGCAAGACCTCTCTTGCGAGCATGGGCGGGATTACGGGGGGGGGG
>KN887883.1:22733-36711 GCA_000934455.1 Apostichopus parvimensis | reverse complement strand
CTATATGAGTGTTAATTTTACCGATCTAAGGGTACCTTTCATCGAAAATTTCGACGCTCCTTGCCAACCGATGATGGCGCTCCGCTTAGATAGTGGCGTATATGGCAAGCCATGTGGGACAAACACTGCATAATATATCCGCGTATTAATTGGAATTTATGCGCGTATTAATTGGAATATATACGCGTATATATTATTAGCCAGTCATATGGCTAAAATATATCCGCGTATTAATTCGAATATATACACGTATTAATTCGAATATATACACGTATTAAATAAAATACATATGGGGATTAAATCCAATATATGCACGGATTAATAAGAATATACACGAAAAAACATTTCCGCTCTTGCTGTGTACATTTACCAACGATAAATGTTTTGGCGGGCTCGCGAGATCGCTTCAAAAAGCGAAACTTTACACATGTACAACACATATATATTCGAATTAATACGCGGATATATTATGCGGTGTTTGTCCCACATGGCCTGCCATAGACGTATAACAAAAGTTGTACATCACCATCTGATCATATGTTCTACTATCAATCCTCTTCAAATTTTTAAACAATAATTAACTATCTAGATACAAATTGCAGACATGAGATCCATATTTCAAGGATGGGTACATGCAGCTTAGAGCACTCGGGAAGTGCCGTTTCCGGCCATCTGGAGGGTTTGTAAAGCCAAAAAATTTATTGTACGCTCCGCGCCAACCGATGGTGGCGCTCCGCTTAGATAGTCTTGCTGGCAGGTTTGCCCCCCCCCCCCCACTTTCACAACTCAAATCCCGCCCCTGCTTGCGAGCATAATCTTAAAGCAACCTTTTGTGAATAAGAAGATTTCACGGAATCCGTTTGTCTTTTACTGCTTGCTTCGAAGTCATCGATAGTATTGGGGCGTTAGCCTATTGTGACCTTTACGTCTTGGAAGGAAACGACATTCTTACTGCTTGCTGCAATGTAAACAAAGACAAGCGTGAGCTTCTTGTTAATAAATATATTCAGATCCGTTGTTCTAATGAGAGTAAAACAGGATGAATAAAGATTTCGTTGAAGGCAGTGTCGTTCACTGTTACCAATAGATTGTATCCAACCAACAATACTAATTTAAGCTCGTAGAAAGTTAACTCGTCAAATGGCTCAGATGGTAGAGCAGTGGACTGGTAACCTGATGAACTGAGTTCGACTCCATCAATGGTTGGTTATACACGTTTAAAATTTCTTTTTCTATTTCAGTAGTCGACGCTGAAGTCTTGATATATTAATTCAACCATATAAATTACTAGCTGATGTGGTGGCCGATGCTGTTAAGAGGGTGACGAAAGACTCATTACTCGTCGGTCTAGTTAAAGTGACTGGACCTTCTAGTTTAGTATACACAGCCCATCGGACTGAGTTCCTCAGTTGCACTACAAAACTCAATGGGAAAAAATTCAGATTATATGGTCTCAAATGACATGTTTATAATTATTACAAATTTATTCAGGACAAATGGTCTTGAATGCCATCCAAGGGTGCTCTGTTGCTTATATGAAGTTTAACGAACGTATTCTGGTTGACCTCAAAACCAACGGATTAACATAAAATATAAGAACTACAATGAGGAGCCGACGTCACCATCAAGTTAGCCTAAACGAATATTCCAGAAATAAGTATCTTTAACGAAACATATCTGTAAAAATGACCCAAAAATAATTTTCCAGAAGCAACACTTGATTAAACTGAGGAAAGATATAAACGTAAACAAAAATAGACAAAAAATATATGTTTTAAACTGGATTTTATTTAGTTTTTCAAGCATTTTGTGACAACATGCTTGAAAAAAATTGAAAAAAAAACCTAAATAAAATCCATTAGCACGGACGGGTTGCTAATAGCACGTTCTTTTGTCACGAACTAACAGACTAACTAACATGGTGATTTCATGAGCTGATTCCCACAGTTAAAAATATATTTCTACACAGCCCGTCTGTATTCTATTAACTACTGTGAAAATGGGCTGTAATTTCTACCAGGCTCCCCAGCCCACTGGGCCACCGGCCCACCGGGCAATGCCCAAATGCCCGTGTGGCCAGTCCGCCACTGTGTTGAGGGTATAACCAGGGAGCTGCTAGAGTAGCAGCTCCCTGGTATAACAGTTGTTTAGAATTTGTGCACATGAGGCTCTATCGTGCGTGAAACTTTTTTTATATGCTCGCACTTGTCAATTTTTGTTACCGTTGCCCCAGTATCTGTGTTACTTGTGATGGACCAGTTGTCCAAGGAAAAGACTGACGAAAAAGATACATAAAAGGGACAAATAAACTGAGCTTGCAGGGGCGTAGGCAGACATATGCTGGTGAAAACTAATGTTAACCTATTGCAAAATAATTTACACAAACAGTTATCTGCTTAATGTAATGTATATTCTCTGTAACCAATATTAACAACTTCGATAATTCATTTTCCAAATAGCGATAATGTTTTTAAAATAGATATGCTTGTACCATCATTGAGCTCACTTTGGTTTACTATGTCAATGCACGGTCCATGTCCTCTTTCGCCCCCTCCCTGGTAAGGGTAGCCAAGAGTTACCTTGTATCCTTTAATGATTTTTGCAAACGTATGTGGGTTGCAATTTCAAAATTGAAATGTAATTTGCAAAGAAATACTTTGTGGTATTCAGAAAAGGGCATATTGTCTACAATAACTTATGACATGTAAATATTCGAAAAGAATGGCAAGTTGCTCCTAAAATGTTTGTCTGTGGATATGACTCCAGACCTCGTATTCATCCCGGTGTTTGGCCAAATGTGTATAAGATGCGAACATATTCGCCCTTTGCTGAACTGAAGAGATGGAAGCATTAAGAGACTTAAAACACTTTGAAACGTTTCTATACGGATTCGATCTTGATTACTAAAGAGTTACCAAATAGTATCCTGCTCGTGACCACACACTGCTTTTTGCCCTTTCGCCTCACCCACTGTCCCCAATATAAACATCTGCCATAAAAACTTTCATTCTTAACGCGAATCGCATATAAAAACAGCAACAACAACAAAATAATTATTTAAAAAATCCTCCCCTTCCCCTCTAGTCACTGCTTAGTTTTCTATCCGGAGGATAACACTTAAGTGAGTATTTCGAATATCACACAGAATCTCGAGCGGCTTTATAGTCTTCCCCGATTCACTTTCTTCAATTCACAGCAAGGCACTTTAGTCAGACTTTTTGACGGGTGTGATCTGGTAAATGTTTTATTCCGTCTGCATGGTCGACTAGATAACACCTTCCACATGTCATGTAGGCAGTGGTGGACTGTGCATTTGGGCAATGCCCGGTGGGCCGGTGGCCCAGTGGGCTGGGGAGCCTGGTAGAAATTACAGCCCATTTTCAAAGTAGTTAATAGAATACAGACGGGCTATGTAGAAATATATTTTTAACTGTGGGAATCAGCTCATGAAATCACCATGTTAGTTAGTCTAGTTCGTAACAAAAGAACGTGCTATTAGCTACCCGTCCGTGCTAATGGATTTTATTTAGGATTTGTTCAAATTTGTTCAAGCATGTTGTCACAAAATGCTTGAAAAACTAAATAAAATCCAGTCTAAAACATATAGTTTTGTTATCGTTTTTATCTTTACTCAGTTTAATCAAGTGTTGCTTCTGGAAAATTATTTTTGGGTCATTTTTAAAGGATTTTTGTAACCTACAAAATATACAAATATAGCACCATTTTGCATCTTAACTTCAAAACACTTTCAATGGGGAGGGGGAACACCCTCCCCAGGACGACGATAACTATGTAGGTAGCATATCAATGACTAATGGCCCGGTCTAGGTGGAAAATGCCCGGGCCGGTTTTAAGACCCAGTCCGCCCCTACATGTAGGTGATGGTGTACTTTAATTTGAGCATTTTCAAAATGTTGTTAATCATTTGCAAAATGTTCATGCCCTTGTGAATACTTGAATGTTTTGCCAACATGTTTTCTCGCATGTGTTTTTCATTGTAGCACTTTACCCCTCGCGCACACCTATTCCACGAAACTCGATAGCTAAACCACAAGATGTATGTATTGTATGCTTTTAGTCATATGCTTTAAATTAAGATGTGCTTTAAGTCAAATAATCATTACACAAATACAAAGACACGACATAAACAACTCACTTTAATAAATAAATCAAGTTTTAAACTTCTCAAGTTTTGTTTAATGTATTTATTTTACCTCTAATTATATTTAAATTATTTATTATAAATGTGTTATAATATAAAGTCCGCAAGAATCACTCATATATACCCAATGCAGCACCACGTATCCATGTGACTATATATCGTAGACTGCGCCGTGCCATGATGTGCCACTGTTGTAATTGTAATATTCTAACAATAGTAAGAGGGGAGGGTGTGGGTGGAAAAGGGTGACAGTACCGAACAAACGTGTAGCATTTTGTTCCTCTAAATACACCGGATGAAGAAACCATGATGTACGTCTAAGTTGATTAAACCCGAACCATATTATTAATATCAACAGGAAATATTATTGTATGTAGATAAGAGCTTCCTGATCTTTGAATGTATCAATGATTGAAAACTATCGAGTTTTTATTAGTAAAGTAAAAAGACATGAAAACTCGATGTCTGTAAATGGTCTGTTTTTTCATGAGAAATCGCTATAGCGCGTTACTTGATTAGGTCAACTTACATTAGAAGATTCGTTATAACAGAGACAAACGAACATAAACTTATACAGACACAGACATGCAAGTACTATAGGCTATGCTTCAGCCAGACATGAGAAAGTTGAACAGACAGACAGATACACCAAAATCATTGGAACCAACTGACAGATCTACAGAAGAACAAACGGTGTACAGACAACCGACTATGAGACACACGAATTGAGTCACAATGACGGACTAACGAAATGCCACAAGATACTAACATATACTAAACAATACGACAGGTGGTTGTTATAGACAACACTATATATATATAGGAGGAAATTTGGACAAATTCCATCTACTCATTTACTTTACTTTAGATTTTGTGCATTACTGTAAGAAAAAATACCATCTGGTTTTGGGTTTCAGAGATGATTTTCAAGTTAAAAAAGCAATCATTGACAAATTCAAGAACCTAGCAAGCAACAATTTCTCTTTAATATAATACAACCTTATAGTATTGGTTGATTTTTCCTATTGGTCATATGGTTTAAATAGGGCATGTCGACGTTAGACTGTACGTTCATCACACAATTCAAGTCACGGTGGTTTGTAGAAACGTTCACAAGTTTAGAGGTGTTTCATACAATTAATAATTTCGAAGTACGATTTTGGAATACTCCCGTCGCTACATAGGATAATATTGGTCACCCTTTCCTTCCATTTACCCCCTTGGAACCTCCTCCTACTTCCCCCCCCCCCCCCCCCCCCCCCCCTTAACGGCAACTTTCTAAGACAAGCGTGGCAAGTTACCACACCTGTCTGGGACTTCAGATCTGATGCTGAAATCGATTCCATCACTGGCAATACGTTTGAACTTAAGGCGGCGGCTACGATAGTTTTGAGAGCGCGGTTGTGCGGGAGGGCGTGGCATTGGTCCATTTACAGGCGGCAGAATATTGTTATTTTTATTGTCTTTATTTGCTTGAATTGAAGCTGGAGGCAAAACGTCCAGCTGATTTGGTTTACTGATGACAGATCTTCGCACACTGGTTCTTGTGGGTGCTACTGGTATGCGTGGACGATAAGTGTGGCTTACATTATCCACTGGATTTGTGTTGCCAGTTGATGAAATAAATATCACGTGACTTGTTTCGATTGGTTGGTCACGATATGACGGCATCGGAGGCTGTCGTGAGGGAAGGAAAGGTAACTTATTCCTTCGCATGGCCTTCAGTGCTTTCCCATTGGTACTGCAGCTGGTGTCGTGCGTAGCAGTTGATAACTGTAAAAAAGAGATAAAAATAACTTTGTGATATAACACTTCAGCAATCACAAGGGGTCGGCATATGACCTACAAGTCTCAATTTTTTATAGTCGGCTTGAACAAAACAGGTCTGCAATCACGTACTATGTGATAAATATTGCTTGATATATCCTGATGTATCCTGATTAAGAAGACATTTTTCTCCAAGAAACCTATCTAATAGTAAATATAATGCTAGATGCTTCTCCAATCCTATTCATAGTAATTTGATACAGAAGCTGCAACAACGCAGATAAAACATTGCACTTTAGCGATTACACATGTAAATAATGCCGTGTTAGGTTAAATGGGTAGGGGTGGGGGTTGAGGAGGGGTGGGGTATTAATTCGCACAATGAACGAGGGTAAAACTAGATGGAACACTAGGGAGAAGTAAAGTTCTTCAAAAATTTTGACGCAACTTACTATTGGCCGTCCACGTGATTTGTAAGGTCTGCGTCCACAGTCACTATTGGTTATTGCTCTGTCCAATCTTAGAGGAGAAATGTTCAGCAGGGGTGATTCTGCCTCCTGTATATCTTCTTCAACTACTTCAGGGGCGTGGTCTAAGTTATCGCCCCTCCCCGTTGAGCTGAAGACACTATCGCTCTGGTTGATGAATGATGCAACCCTGATGCCGTCTACGGGTGAAGGCAGGAGTACGGGTAATGAAAGCCGTGCTGTGATTGGTCTGGCCTTGTGAGATTGGTCAACATGATTGGACATCTGATGAACACGGTCCTTACTTATGAGGATTGGAAATCCAGAGAAAAGGTTTCTTGGTTCCATTGGCAGCTCAATCAATCGATTAGACATTCTCAAGTCTGACGGTTAGAAGAAATATAATGGTAATGTAAAAAAAAAAAAAAAGTAGATATTCCATTTCAAATATTGCAACCCATATAGAGCAATGGTGTTGGCCTTTATATATTATTATAATTATAACTATGCTAGGTATTTAGTCAGATCTAACAGTAAACTTAACGCACTGCCTGACTACATGGAGGTGGTAGTCAATAGGATAAATTTTAAATAACCGACAAGATATGAGCGGTGACTTCAGATTAGATACTGTGAGTAATTTCACTACAGATATTAGGACATGAACGACCGAACAACTCGTTACAGTTTTATATATTTCAAACATCTCCTGCATCATCACGTATAATTTAACATAAACTACTAAGGAGAAGGAGAAACACGTCTGAGTCAATAACAAATCTACTGTTCAAAGCAATACTATACTATCCATACAACTGATTGATAGGAAACATTGTCAAAAATTTACCGAAGTTTCAAAACGAAGTTCTTGCAAGTTAGTCAACTTCTTGTCGATACTAGAAGTATACACTGTCGTATGTTTGTGCAGTAAGGTCTCACTGCACCAGTGTATAATATAGTCAATTGTGACGATTTTATCGGAATCGTGAATGCCCATATATGCGCGGATAAGTTGCGTCGATGCAGTAGGCCTTTCTATAACGTTCGATAATTGAAATAGGAATCGCGAACGCGCGCTAAATGCACTAAGCGTGTTTCCGTCTTCAGAAAGTACCCAGTGGAATGGCAACATTGAAAAGACATATACACAAAAGGTGTATGTCAAAGTAAAGATTGTTTATAGCAACGAAGACGCTTGAGTGATGACTTCTATACTTCTTACGCTCAAACACATGAAAGCAGAATACGAGCGCGTCCTACACGTACGGTTTTGACAATAATGATTGCTAGCAGCGCGTTCGTATATTCTTACAGAAGCCAACTTGCGAATACTTGCGTATTTCGTTTGACTTGGCTGTTTGTGTCGTGAAACTTCCCTTGCTGTATTTCTATATAGTGGCAACCGAAAATTTTTTTTAGAAGAACAGATAAGGTAAGGAACCGAACAGTGGGATAAAACAAGAAGTATTGTTATGTTAATTTGGATTTAATGGCAGGAAATTAGTGTTGTTAACAAGATATATGGATCTAGGAAGAGAATGGATGGAGAATCATACCGGAATATCCCAATTTATTTGCCTTTTACGACTGACCTCGGGTCACCTTAACGCTTTGTCGACCGCAAAATGCGCCACAAAGCGAAGTGTTAGTGTACTTAATTCCAGCGATATATCAGCATTCTTTCACCCCATTTACTTAAATATAATGAGAAAATGAAACATTAATATTCTAATAAGCGACATTTAAGTAACAGATAATCTCAAAGTGATCATTAAAGTGAAATTCGATCGAATATAGGACTGGTTGTATACATGCTGAGTGCCTGTGCGCATGGACGCAAATGCCTATTGGCAGACTGATGGTGTATGCCATGACTAATAAACATTAATTAGTTAGCCCAGTGTCGTTTTAATCATAATGTTTAACTAGTCTAGTACAGTTTTAATTAATTTATGAACCTAGTACTCCAGGTTGTCATGTCACTGAGTATGTTCGGTAACCAAACACGCTCAGCGCACTACGCGCGCAGTTAACACTTCGCGTCTCATTCCTGTTTCACACGTCAAGCCCACCACGTTAGGAACTGCATCAACGCAACTTATGTGCGTGGCTTGCACGCTTTCGATAAAATGTCGTCACAAAGAACTATCATGCACTGGTACACACTGAGACGTTGTTACACATATACAAGCAACAGCGACCGTCTACTGCCGACTAGAAGTTTACTTACTTGCCAGAAAAGTTACTACAAAATCAGCGGTAAGTATTTGACAATGTTTCGCATTATTCTCTGACACGTATACTGTGGTATTCCTTTACCAGTTTACTTGTTGGTGTGCCAAAGTAGAGTCTCTTTTCATGTTCTTAAAGTATTCTTGATAGTCTACGAGAAGAAGAAAATACTGTATGAAGTATTTCTTCATTTATGTTCTATGTCTGAAGTGAAATGTATAAGTATCTAATCTGAATTGACCGCTCATATCTTTTCTTATATGTGCTATATATCGTATTGACAATAAGACACGTTGTACCGATATATTTGCTTGCAGGTCCGACAATACAAACGCCATGGTTTTAATAGGAATCTGTGTACTCCTATATATAAATCATCGGATTTCGATTTTGGGAAAGGAATTTCAATATTTATATTACTTTATATATCGTTTCCTTTTCACACTTCCATATTTTTCCTCTAACTGTCAGACTTGAGAATGTCTAATCGATTGATTCAGCTGCCAATGGAACCAAAAAACCGTTTCTCTGGATGTCCAGTCCTCATAAGTAAGGACCGCATTGATGAGATGACCAATCATCTTGACCAATCTCACAAGGCCAGACCAATCACAGCACGGTTGTCATTACCTGTACTCCTGTCTTCACCAGTAGACGGCATCAAGGTTGCATCATTTATCGACCAGAGTGGTAGTGTCTTCTGCTCAACAGGAAGGGGAGATGACTTAGACCACGCCCCTGAAGTAGTTGAAGAAGACATACAGGAGGCAGAATCACCCCAGCTGAACATGTCTCCTCTAAGATTGGACAGAGAAATAACCAATAGTGACTGTGGACGCAGACCTTACAACTCACGTGGACGGCCAATAGTAAGTTGAGTCAAACATTTTGGAATACCATCTCACTTCGTGTAGTTTAACGTTCCATCCATTCTTTACCTCATGCCATTAGATAATTTAGATTTACCGAACTGACAAATTAGAAAATATCCAAAAACTAATGTTTATTTTCGGATCCAGTTTAACGCCTATACTGCATTAAATGGCAACGTTTAGGCACAAAATTAATTGTTATATATTTTAGGCCATCAAAAACAAATACTCTATCTGTACAGGTCATACTTCATACACCACATTTCAAGTTTTCAGAAATGACCATTCTAACAACTGAGGATCATCAATTAATGTGTCTGGACCACTGAATCTAACACAAACTGAACCATTAGATCAGTTCCTCAGATCCAACACAAAATATGAATTAGAAATATGACAGTTTTATGACCTCAAATGACATGCCTTTACAATTACATTACCAATTTAAGGACAGATAGTGTTGAATGTCATCTCAATGTGATCTGTTGTTCACACGAAGTTAAAAGAACATAAATTGGTGAAGTTATTGTTATTTATAAAACAATTGATTAAATTAACATTTAGGACTGCCCTGAGGGGCCAACGTCATGATTAGTTTTGCATAAGGAGTATTCTAGACATGTGCCATATTTTAGAGCTGAATATTTTGAAAACAGCTGTGGAAACATCACTAGCACTCAAATGCTACTTTCTTCTTGTACTACGAAGTATCAGGATTAAAAATCTGCCAAATGTCAACCTTTAAATGTTTTCTTTTAATGTTCAGCATTTTTAGCCTCTATCGATTTACTATGAAGTTGCTAACAGGAGGCGCTAGTTCGATATTCATTATTATATTTATAATATAATCTGTCTTCTTAGACAGGAGATATACAACGAATTTTACGTGATTGCTTACCTGTATTTATTAAGGCGACTATAAAGACTAGTAGGTCATATGCACACACCTCGTGATTGCTGAAGTGTTATATCACATAGTTATTTTGTTATCTCTTTTACAGTTATCAACTGCTACGCACGACACCAGCTGCAGTACCAATGGGAAAGCACTGAAGGCCATGCGAAGGAATAAGTTACCTTTCCTTCCCTCACGACCGCCGTCATATCGTGACCAACCAATCGAAACAAGTCACGTGATATTTATTTCATCAACTGGCAACACAAATCCAGTGGATAATTTAAGCCACACTTATCGTCCACACATACCAGTAGCACCCACTAGAACCAGTGTGCGAAGATCTATCATCAGTAAACCAAATCAGCTGGACGTTTTGCCTCCAGTTTCAATTCAAGCAAATAAAGACAATAAAAATAACAATATTCTGCCGCCTACAAATGGACCGATGCCACGCCCTCCCGCACAACCGCGCTCTCAAAACTATCGTAGCCGCCGCCTTAAGTTCAAACGTATTGCCAGTGATGGGATCGATTTCAGCATGAGATCTGAAGTCCCAGACAGGCGTGGTAACTTGCCACGCTTGTCTTAGAAAGTTTTCGTCAAAGGGTAAGGGGGTGGGAGTGGAGGGGGTTCCAAGGGGGTAAATGGAAGGAAAGGGTGACCAATATAATCCTATGTAGCGACGGGAGTATTCCAAAATCGTACTCCGATATTCTTTAGTGTATGAAAGACCTCTAAACTTGTAAACTTCACTACAAAACACCGTGACTTGAATTGTGTGATGAACGTACAGTCTAACGTCGACATGCCCTATTTAAACCACATAACCAACAGGGTAAAAATCAACCAATACTAAAGGTTGTATTATATTAAAGAGAAATTGTTGCTTGCTCGGTTCTTGAATTTGTCAATGATTGCTTTGTTAAACTTGAAAATCATCTCTAAAACCCAAAACCAGATCGTTTGTGCTTACAGCAATGCACAAAATTTTAATAAAAGTAAACGAGTAGGTGGATTTTGTCCACATTTCCTTGTATACAGATATTGTTTTGTCTATTACAACCACCTGTAGTATTGTTTAGTATATGTTTGTATCGTGTGTCATTTCGTAAGTCCGTCATTGTGTCTCGATTCGTGAATCTCATAGTCAGTTGTCTGTACACCGTTTGTTCTTCTGTAGATCTGTCAGTTGGTGTTTCTGTCTGTCTGTTCAACTCTCTCCTGTCTGGCTGAAACATAGCCTATAGTACATGCATGTCTGTGTCTGTACATATTATGTTCGTTTGTCTCTGTTATAACGAATCTTCTAATGTCAGTTGACCTAATCAAGTATCGAGCTATAGCGATATCTCAAGTAACAACAGACCATTTACAGCCATCGATTTTTTTTGTCTTAAATTTACTACTAAATAATCGACAGTTTTCAATCAATGATACATTCAAAGATCAGGAAGCTCTAATCTACATACAATAATATATCCTAATTGATGTGAATGGTTTGGGTTTAATCAACTTAGAAGTACATCATGTTTACTTCATCCGGTGTATTTAGAGTAACAAAATGCTACACGTTTGTTCGGTACTGTCACCCTTTTCCATCCACCCCTCACTCTAACTTTTGTTAGAATACTACAATTACAACAGTGGCATATCGAGGCACGGCGCAATCTACGATATAGTCACAGGGATACGTAGTGGTTGCATTGGGTATATATGAGTGATTCTCGCGGACTTTTATATTATAACACATTTATGGTGTTATCTTTTGTAACAAATCATTTAAATATAATTAGAGGTAAAATAAATACATTAAATAAAAATTGAGAAGAGAGTTGTTTATGTCGTGTCTGTATTTTTTAAATGTTTGTTTAACTTAAAGCACATCTTGTGGTTTAGCTATTGAGTTTCGTGGAATAGGTGTGCGGGAGGGGTAAAGTGCTAGAATGGAAACACATGTGAAAGAAAATGTTGGCAAACATTCAAGTATTCACAAGGGCAAGAAAATGTTGCGATTGCTTAACAACATTTTGAAATTCTCAAATTAAAGTACATCATCATTTAATCCAGCATTGTACAAATGACATGCAGCAGTTCTCCTTTTATTATATTTATCCACAGTTAAATATTGGACGGAAATCGCATTTGCGGCAGTCTATAATTGTTTTCTGGGAGAGGAATCCAGACCCATCGTAAACAAAAGTCTACTTGGATTATTTGTCCCCTGATATTTTTTCTGCGCCCATTTTTTCCCCCAAACTAAATTTCTAAGCCATTAGATCTCAAACTTAAGGAGGTTTGGGAGCATCATTGGGTCTGGGAAGTGTTATTTCCGGCGATCTGGGAGGTGTATTTGCCCAAAAAATTCTTTTACGCTTCGCGCGAACCCATGGTCGCGCTCCGCTTAGATAGTGTCAGAGAACAGACACGCGTCCCCACCATTACCCAAGACTGATCTGCGCCCATGACACCCGTCAAAAAGTCTGACTAAAGTGCCTTGCTGGGAATTGAAGAAAGTGAATCGGGGAAGACTATAAAGCCGCTCGACGTTCTGTGTGATATTCGAAAACTCACTTAAGTGCTATCCGCCGGATGAAAAAGCCATGCAGGGACTAGAGGATTTTTTAATAATTATTTTGTTGTTGTTACTGTTTTTATATGCGATTCGCGTTAAGAATGACAGTTTTTATGACAGATGTTTATATTGGGGACAGTGGGTGTGGCGAAAGGGGGGGGGGGGTGGCATCAGTGTGTGGTCACGAGCAGGAGACTATTTGGTAACTCTTTAGTAATCACGTTCGAATCCGTATAGAAACGTTTCAAAGTGTTTTAAGTCTCTTAATGCTTCCATCTCTTCAGTTCAGTAAAGGGCGAATATATTCGCATCTTATACACATTTGGCCAAACACCGGGATGAATACGAGGTCTGGAGTCATATCCACAGACAGACATCTTAGGAGCAACTTGCCATTTCTTTCGAATATTTACATGTCACAAGTTATTGTAGACAATATACCCTTTTCTGAATACCACAAAGTATTTCTTTGCAAATTACATTTCTTTTTTTGAAATTGCAACCCATATACGTTTGCAAAAATCATTAAAGGATACACGGTAACTCTTGGCTACACTTACCAGGGAGGGGGCGAAAGAGGACATGGACCGTGCATTGACATAGTAAACCAAAGTGAGCTCAATCGTGGTACAAGCATATCTATTTTAAAAACATTATCGCTATTTGGAAAATGATTTATCGAAGTTGTTAATATTGGTTACAGAGAATATACATTACATTAATCAGATCACTGTTTGTGTAAATTATTTGGCAATAGGTTAACATTAGTTTCCACCAGCATATGTCTGCCTACGCCCCTGCTAGCTCAGTTTATTTGTCCCTTTTATTTTATCTTTTTCGTCAGTCTTTTCCCTGAACAACTGGTCCATGACAAGTGACACAGATACTGAGGCAACGATAACAAAAATTGACAAGTGTAAGAACAAAAAAAAATCTCCCTGAAGAAAGAAAAGAAAAGAAAAGAAAACAAATGTATATATATGTGTATAAATACATATACATAAATAT
>KN887881.1:73565-87295 GCA_000934455.1 Apostichopus parvimensis | reverse complement strand
GGGGGGGGTGTCGGACATGCCCTCCCCAAAAAATGGTGCCACCTCAGGTGGTCTCTCCCCTCAGATGCGATTTGTAGATTAACATCTAAGGACCCTAAATTGATCAAAAATTTCTCATATTTCCAAAAGGAGGTTATATACCCCTCCCCCCAGGATATGCCCCTATAATTAAGTGCTGTGCCCTCCCTGTGCCCACTGAGATTGAAATGTCTGGCGACGCCAATCCCCCCCCCCCACCCCCCAACACGCACAATTGAAATTGAACGTATTTTTGTTCCTGTTCCTATGGTTTTCCAATGACAGAAATTTTGCAAACATTCGCTAAATT
Organism: Apostichopus parvimensis; assembly: GCA_000934455.1. Taxonomy (NCBI): domain Eukaryota; kingdom Metazoa; phylum Echinodermata; class Holothuroidea; order Aspidochirotida; family Stichopodidae; genus Apostichopus; species Apostichopus parvimensis. The sequence continues at coordinate 86,967 of KN887881.1, read as the reverse complement.
GTGGGGGGGGGGGCGGGGGACGTAAAGGGACACACACCCAACCATGCATCAACTTTAGCTTATAATGTAAGAGATCTTTCTTCCGTTTGGGAAATATCCTAGTTTAAAAGTCGTGTCCGGGAGTTGCTATTTGTAAATAAAAAATGTAACTTAAAAACTTAAAAAGATAAAAACAAAATTAAGTACATGTGGCTCGATGATGTCATGTTTAGACTTGATCAAGTCTTCATACAAGTAACATGTGAAGACATATTTAATTGGTGATATTTCCTAACTGGAATTAAATATTTCTGAGCTATGTGAGGAAGTTCATGACCGCTATATCTATCTTATAGATCAATCATGATGTTTGTGTTTGTGTCTCCTTTAAAATATAGGCAACATGATCGATTATGCAGTGAAATAAAAGACACCGCATTACAAAGGTATTGCTAATGATGCACAACCTGACGTGCCCTTTAAAAGTTGGGACTATTGCAACCGTGACTCATGCAGCTTGAATCGTAACATTGACTTTTACTTTGAGGGACCACATGTTCATGACTTTACTGAACGAAATTCTTGAAACTGATTTGCAACAATCATCTTACTAACCTCTCAAGTTTTATAATGTTTCTGCTTCGCCATACATTACTGTTTCGTGGAAATGCGAACCCATTTGATGATGGTTAGAATGAAAAATCCTGATCGAGCCGTGCAGGGCACGGCATCTTTACTAGGTTAGCTAGATATTATTTTTTAATCATAACAGACAATATAATTTTGGTATATTGATATTGATGAGGAAGACAAGCAAACCACGCATTTTGGAAGCTTATTATTTAATACTGGTAATATTGGGAGGTGGCTCCAGACCTGGCAATCCCACCCTGTCGGGATGTACCCTTACGCTAAGAACAACTAAAAAATGTTATTATTTGAATAAATTTAATTCACGGTGACTGAGATTTTCCCCACAAGAGGAATATTCTTCTGGGGTTTGACTCATAAGCCCTCTAGTCACCGGGTTCCTAAACAAGGAGCCCCCCCCCCCCTCCCCCTCTGCCAATAAGTAGTTGATCAAAAAGTGGTAGGCCTGTATTTGCTGTTTCTAGGAGCTTTCTGGTAGCAATGTAACTGGGGAAAGATTCTGAGAGCTTAATTATTATACTGTTTAATTGTGAAATTACACCTATTATAACTTAAGGCAGTATATGCCTCCTTAGTTGTACTAATAGGTATACTTTTTTAGTTGTATATTTGTAATAAAATATGTAGGCGTAGCTTTTAAATCCTCCATGCTTTACCGGTAGTGACGTTAATATGCTTCATAAAATTTAGCATATTGTCAAGGGTGATTTCTAGGTAAAAAACTTCTTTGCTGGGGGTGATGTTGATCGTGAAAAGATTAATGCTATAGTCCTCGGTCGAGTCATTAGAATAAATATGGGATCACTAGCTAAGATTTATTCGGAACCCATTTTGAACAATAACAACGTCCTATATACAGTACCGTAAAGATTAAAAAACTAGTATGCATATTCATTAGCGTCACACGCGACCGCAAAGTCTAACATGCCTGAGTGCACAAATCCAAAGAGCTGAGCCACTCAACAGCGAGTCTTACAACCTTCTCTACGTACGAAGCTGTCCATAGGCTAGGCCTACATAGTATTCTCCATTGTACATGGATGTGTCTGATCAAACTGTTTAGTTAAAAAAGACGTGAAATTTGTGTATTGGATTTAAGTGAGTTTCTTGAGTTGCACCATACCGTTTTGGATCCTTCCGACAGGGACACTTTATCGGATTTATTTACAGTGGACTATATTGATACAAAGAGGACATTTAAGTTAGCCATGGCTTCCACAAAACTGGATTAAGTTTGATCCTTACAAGTTACAGTGCGAAACGGACAAAACGTTATCACAACCAACTTTAGGACATTACTAGCTGTTAACAATAACACTGTCGTCTTAATACAACAAATTTAATGCTATGAATTTTTAACCTTGTGTTTCTAAGGTCAAATAGTTTCCGTGTTCACAATGGCCTTATGTGCGTTTGTAAACTATGTCTACGTTATTTTGACATATTTTTTACTTGTTCCATCATCAATTGGATATGCCCAAACTGTGGAGTTGTCAGTCTCGCCAGCGGAGGATTTGTACCTATCGAACAATTTTGCATTTTTCCTATGTTCCGTGGAGGGTTTGGACCTAAGTACTATGTCTGTAGCGTGGACGCACAATGGAGTGGTTTTTGCAGATGCAGTTATAGATGGACAATTACAGTTACGTTCAAATGTTGACAGCACTTTTGCCGTCAAAGTTAACGAAGATGATTTTAAAACAAGTAACAGTTTGTTGGAGATTACAGGTGGTGGGTACAGAGCTACACTTGATGTACTCACCAACGTATGGCAGTATAGTGGTGAATATCAATGTGTTGTGTGTAATAAGAACTTAAATAATGACAAGTGTGCCCAGATACAAATATCATCAAATGAGGTGCCATTAAGGGTGGCATACTTTCCTCCAGAACCATATCCCCTTCTTGAGACAGCACAACAAGACAACAGTATGGTACTCTTAGATGAGGAAACAGTTGTTTCATGTTATTCATTCCCAGGTAATCCAGATGTTGAGTTTTCTCTTTTGAGAGGTATTGAGAGCATTCAAGGAAATATTATTAAGAGTGGTGATTTCATCTTTTATAATTATACTTTCACACCAACCATCGATGATAATGGTGTTATATTCACATGTAGTATATCAAACACCATACCAACAACACCAGAAGTAACTTCGGTGCGAACAAACTCAATGTCGGCACTTCAAGTAGTTTCAATACCGAAAGTGAAAATAGAAGGCCCCACAGTGATTGGATATGGGTTCAGTCTAACACTTACTTGCAGTGCAACCAGTGCGACAAACACACCTATTGTAAGCTATACTTGGTCTGTCCGTGACCTTGCTGCAAGCAGGTATAGAGTGGACTTTGATACTCTGACAGTTCAGTCAATTGTTGAAGGAGATGGTGGAGTGGTTGTATCATGCCAGGCAATTGATGAATTGGGCATGGAAGGGTCAGAACTGTATACCATTAACGCCATGGATCCTGAGGATATAACATCAATGGTTCCATCAACTTTGCCACCTGTTATCAATGAACCTCCAGTTGCTCTTATTGTTGTTTTGAGTGTAGTTGGAGTTATCTTGCTCATTCTCCTCATTGGTGCATTAGGCTACTACTGTCGTAATAAGAAAAGTTCACCAAAGTCTGGTCGTTCATTTGATAGCAAGCCAACAATGACTTCATCAACGAATAAGAAAGACAATCATTACCCAAACAGCACGAATGGGCCATATACAATAACAGGTAACATGTCAAATTCTCCTAAACCTGATGTTGTTGATGGGTACGGAAACAGTAAATATTACCCTACCGATGTGGATTACCGTCAATCACCGACACCTATGTATAGTGACCATGATGATTACAAACCACCCTATGAAAGGACTCGGAGTCAGGAGCCTTTCTATCCAGGCTACGAGAAATCCCCAGAGTACCACTACAATGCTGGCTATGGATACGATGACGAGAATCAGCCTTATCCAGAGGACAAGGATGAAATACTGGTGGGAGATTTCACTCAACCATCTGACAGACAGCCAGCCTATGGGCAAGGGTATGATGACAACAATGACAGAGACGATGATCGGCACTATCCAGACGAATACCATGACTCTAACAGTCCATATGATTATGTCAACAGAGACCAAGATGGATTCAATAGAGAACCAGCTGGGTATGATGATAGGGAACCAGCTAGCTATGATGATAGGGAACCAGCTAGCTATAGTAATAGGGAACCAGCTAGCTATGATGGTAGGGAACCAGCTAGCTTTGATGATAGGGAACCAGCTAGCTATGATGATAGGGAACCAGCTACTTACGACGGTGGATATGTCCGTGGTGTGGAAGAGTACGATGGTGATGTCCCACGTGACAATAATTATAATGATGAATATTATCCACCTGGAGAGTCCTACCCTCCCGAGGACAGATACAATGAGCCTAATTCAGCGCATTATGATGATGAATATCCAGAAGATAGGGGTGACATGTATCCAAAGGAAGAAGGAAACTACCCTCTAGAATATGAACCATATGGCAAAAGGGATCAGGTACCAGATGGACAAGAATCAGACTTCCAGGGTGAGCCCAACAATGACCAATATTACCCACCGTTGGATCTGATGCCCAACCGTAGCCCAGTAGATGATGATCCATACTATGGTTACAACATCAGCGCACAGCTAGATGAGTTTGACGACCCCCAGAAGCATCACAATGACAGTGTGTCATCAGAGCGTTTTGACCCTAGTTATGTTTAATTAAGGGTAAGTGTTAATGGAGTAGGTTCTAAGAATTGAGTGTTTGTCAAGGAGTGTTAAGAAAAAGGACCTGATGCTACTGCTGCTGCTGTACATTGTTAACTATGGACTGTTAATTGTTGTAAATTGTTGCTGCAAGGATAAACCCTTTGTTACTCCATAAAGTTTAATGTCAAATTACCTCAAACGTTCTCTGAATTTAATATTTTTTCCCATAACTGGGGAGTTACTTTCTCCTTGGAGGGTTGGTTGTATAGTAGGTTTCATAATATTTGCACTGCTGCCAATAACCTCATCAAATTGAAACTGTTTGAGTTCATCTGTAGTAAACTGAATTATATGCTGTTCGAATAGTTCATTAAGTGAAAGATTTCACAATGCAGTCCTCAACAATAGTACTACCTTTGCTTTCAATTAGCATTCATATCAAGTCTTGAATTAAATGATCAAGTCATTACTGTGATAACCTCCATATTTGTATTGTGTTTACCTGGTATGCACGCATATTTATGTCACAAACGTGAATTTAAAAAAATGCTGTACAATTTCTTTTGTGGCTAAAAAAGAGTGATATTGACTTTTCATTTGGACTTTTACACTAATAACAACAGTTGTACAGTAAAAACTCTATATCATTATTAAAGGTAATTGATTGCCTTCCAAAGAATTTTTGATGGTATTCATTTAATTTGCCATGTTTGACAAATGTCAAATCTAGTTGGCATTAGGTTGATATTTGTTCAGGGTATTATTAGCAATTTAATTCACTTGATAGAGCTCTATTATCTGAGACATAAACATAGAGGTTGGTTTGTTCAAACTGATAAAATTCACAATGCTGGTAGGTCTTTTGACACACAACAACGCTCTTGCTTATAATTCTTTCTGCATCTGTGTGTGAATTTCTTGATGGTACAGGTGGTTGTACACTGATAAATTAAGCGGAAATTTAATATGTATTCGGTGGAGGCTGCCTGGATGGACCTTCTTTATGGCGTTGATTGTATATACATACTGTAGGTGCATTATGTGGTTTATATGGTTTCTTGCTCTTGTTGGTAGTGTTGTGGGTTGTCATGATGTATATGGTTATTTTTGTTTTGTTTTCTGTTCTATTGCTTTACATTGGTTTCTAAAGTTCCGTGAGTTTCAGGTTTTGTATGGTTTCCGATACATCTCGTTATATGTGTTTGTTGCTCCCTGTTTGTTTCTTTCTTTAGTTTTTGTTTGTTTTTGTTTTTGTTTTTATTAGTGAGTGTCTCTCATTCTTTATTGTTTGTTCGTTGTTCTTATTTGTTTGTTTTGTTTTTTGTCCTGCGGAGACGGGGTTTTTTTTGTTTTTTTTTTTGTTGTCGTGGTTTGTTGTTGGCCTTGTTTTTTGTTTGTTGTTGTGTCTTTTGTTGTTGTTTAGTAGAAGTTGGCCTAGCAAATACTTTTTCAGTCAATGTTATTCTTCATTGAATGGGCCGTTTGATTCATGATGCGCAGACCTTGCGTACATATTAATATAAGACACAGTATGTTTTTCTAATGCTGTTGCTATTTTATTTTGTTTTTACAAAGGTTGGTGGAACAGCAATATTAATTGTTTAAATTGATGAAATGTGTTGTCATCATTCAGAATGAAGAAGCTTGTGGGTCTGGTGAGAAGGTAGTTTGCTCTATACCGATTCTTTACCGAAGCATCCAGTACATGTCACACTCACAGTGTAGCACAGTGAGGAAATAATTCTGATTCTTTGTTTCGTAGTATGCAGGATGTGCACATATTCTAAGTTACACTACTTGACATTTTTGTTGAACCACAGAGCCAACTAAAAATGCTGTTTACTCACCATATTTTATCACAAATTCCTCAACCACAACATGGCAACATTTCAAACCTAAGTTTTTGGGATCAAAGTTGAAGCTTGAATTATTTTTTGGTTTTCTCTTTAGATTTGTGCTCTTAAACACTCTTGGCATGCACTCTACTTATCTATTTACAAATTCTTGTAAATAGTTTGCTTTCATTGGGTAAGCCTGTTGGATTTCTGTGAAGGTATCAGATTTATCACCCCAAATGATGAATCTGATATTAGCGTTCAAGTGTGGTTTGCTTTCCATTTGGGAACCAGTGCTTCAGTAGCAAGTGTTTGTATGTATGTGTGTTATAATGTAACTTCTGGTTGATGGATGGCATTTACAGTGATGGAAAGCGTTGACAGTGTATGTTAACTGTGTTTATATAGACCTTTGTTGGGAAAATAGGCAATGCTCAGAAAGTTACTCCTGTGTAAAACTTTTTTAATCCCAGCCTCAAGGCAAGTTCTTTGTATAATACTGTATGATGTTAATGTCTGCTTTTAGCAAAATCTGCAGCTAATTCTAGGTCGTTGTTTCCCTTGTTGTTGAGTTGTGTGTTACATGTTTCCTCAAAGTGCTTAGTAGGGTGTGTTTCCTTTGTTCACATTTCCATTGCATTGTTGAAAAAGGAGAGTATGCTGCATTGTAAGTGTACAAAAGTTACCCAACAGTCAAATGCTAAATGTCAGGGAACTTTATTAATTTCTGGAGGGGGAACACAAATTTTGTAAGTTTATTACATATTTGGAGAAGTTGAATGTCTCCAAATGCTGCAAGTTTAGTTTTGATTGTAAAAAACAAACTTCATCAACAATTACTTCTCAAGCTAAGAGAGGAATATTCTGTGTTTAATCAAATCATCTGTATTGCCCCGAATATGCTAGATAAAACAAACAATGGTCAGCTATACTTAAACCTCGATCAAGGCATCATATCTCAGTCGGTCATTCAATTGTCTATTTTAAATGTGTAAGTCTTCTTAATGACAAATATTTTGGAGAGACGGAACTTGTAGGAAAAGTGTTTTGGAATATGTTTTATGAATTTTGTGGTGTATATGACTTCTGCATTTTATTTTCTGACATTGGTGTGTTGTATAGGTTTGAGGGATTTCATACTCATTTTCAATACACCTTGATTACTTGTTGGTCGCCTTATTAAAATACAGTAAAAATCTATGTTTTCAGTTTTGAAATCACAGCAGGTGTGAATTTTACTTTTATCCTCCATTCAGCAATTAACACGGTATTCATTTACCAAGAGCTTTTCACAATTATATTTTTACCATTGTTTTTACTGGTTTATTGGAATGTAATGTACATGTGTATCTATGGTACTTCAACTGTACAGTGAATATAAAATTGAAATTATGTGTAAAGTTCCTCAATGGATGATGGGAGCCTATCATGTTGCTTTTGAAGTTGTCTTTTTTTTGCATACAATTGCAATATTTTTTATCTCTTTTGGTGTTCTTGTAAAGGCTAATTAAGGAAAAAATTATTCAGAAATTTAATACCATTTGACTAAAACTAATACTAGTTTATACTAGTGAACAAAATAGAAATGATGTATTAATGTGCATTAAAAATGGAGGAAGATTTTCTGTACAAATTATATCACTTGGGGGACCAACAACATCCTTCGGTGGTAGATGATTTAGTTTTATATCTTGAAATGAAATGAAATGAGTTCAGTTTTGGTTTGATTTAACATGCTGTCACTATATAGCAACTATGCTGACATTGGTGTAAAAAGGCCATCCCTAAAGCAGATCAAGCAATTTCAACTTGAATGAATTGGTTAAAAAAAAATCTCAATTATTCTACTCGGTTGATATAAAGCTGGTTCAGGACTTGAAATACAAAATCTTGAGTCAAATGAAGTAGACTGTCAAGATAAGTATCATTTCGGTCATGTTTAAAGTGAAATTAACAATGTGACCCACATAATGTGGTCAGCTGGAATATGAGAGTCGGAAGGAAGTACTTATTTATTTTAATGCCTTATGTGAAGTTTGTTTTAGTCTAATGTGTATCTGTATTTATGCCTTATCTGGTAAAAGAAAGAGAAATCCCACCAACAACTGTAGCCTTTAATGTGTACTATGATGCACAGTACTGTATGTATGTGTAGTACTACTGTAGGCTGTGTATGTTGTACAGTACTATATGTGCCTTGAATGTTGCTGTCTATTCAAACAATGTTTCACCTTCATTAACCTGGTTGTTGCCTTCCGTCAGTCGCTCCTTCCACTCTGCTATTCTGTGAATAATTTCATCAATGTATTGCAGACGAGTTGGGACGAGTTGGTGAAAGTGGATACAATTCTAGCTGTGCATTCTTCACTTGGCTGTTTGATTTACAAATTCATCTGTGGTGTTTTTTTTAACTACGACAGAAGAAATTATTTCATTAAAATGAAACACTTGTAAATTTCAAGCCCTGATAGTGAAGTCAGCTACCAGTAGTCCCACCACAATATTCAATTCACCGCATCAATTGATTAACACTTAAATAGATATTACAGAATATGGTAGAATGTTTGAGAGTTTTTGGTTTTGTTTAATTGTTGTATGCAGAGTCACTTGACCTTTTTAAGTGTAAATTCTCTAATTGCAATTGCAGTATCAGGTTTTCTTGTTTTATAGATAGGAAGTTAAACTCAGATTTACCTCACCGATTACATTCACTCTGGCATTTGTTTAAGGAAATTCTTAAAAAAAGTACAAAAATTACTGTGATGGTATATTAAGTATGGGATGTATTCACATTGTTTATTCATTTGTTTTCTTTATTTGTGTCAGTATGACATTTCCTTTAACTTTGTACAGAATTAGTTCTACTTCATCCATTCAGCTGGCTATCTACAGTGAAAAACAACAACACTTTTTGCCATATAAACTGGATACATTTGTAAAATTGATGATAAATTTCTATTTTTAGTTTTCAAAATAGACCTTTGGTATTCCTCTCTACATATTCTTTGATATTCATCCTATGGATTTACAGTTCTTAACAGTTTCGTATTCCAAAACTTATTCCGAAGCTTATTTCTAAAACTGCACTTGATGGAACATTTCATTGTCTGGTGATACAGTATTTTCTTGACCAACCTGATTGACAAAAAAATAGTCAAAAGCTCAAAATTGTTGTAGTGTTAAGTATTCAGAAATTGCATTTGAATAATGCCTTTTTCAATCTTTTTTTTTTATTATTATTTGGTGATAGAGAGTTCAAATGACTGTTTTTGTAGTTACTGTTTTATGTCATTGTATATTCTAGATTGTTTCTAAAGCGCACAGATGCATCACGCGTAGTGCGCTATATAAGATTGTATTTACATTACATAGGGCCAACTTTATAGAGAGTCCATTTTAATGTTTAAAAAAAAAAAACTTTTTCTATTTGGCTTAATGGGCAAATGTTACATCAAAATATGTTGCTGCCAGTTTTAAATTCAAGGTTAGTGCAGTCATTTTTAAATGGTTTTCATGGTTAGTTCAGTCTCTTTTAAATAAATAATGTATTCACATTTGTACAGTATATCTAAAAGTATCATACATACATTGTTACCTTTTTATGAAGATTTCCTTTACTGTTAAACATTATGCGGATTTACTATATTTTGATATAGTTTTGTAAATAAATAATTTTCACCACTATATAAATGTTCATTTTTTTGTGTGTATGGTGATTACACTCAAGAGCACGATGACTGAGTTCCTTTATAGCCAGAACGTATGGATATAGTTGAGAGGTCTTAGTCTGAATAGTGTTATAAAAAACATACGGGTGAGGTCGGGTCAGAGCGATGGTTGTCAGAAATATCTTGTGGTTCATCCAGATTGTTTGGAAAGTCTTGAGTTGTTGGGAACATTTTACAAGTCTTGCCAGGCTGAAGATGCAGCCATGCAGGCTAGATTCAAGCTTACCTAGGTTTTCAAGACAATCATAGATATTTCGTGGGTAAATTGTCAACACTCTCACACCCCCTCCCCACTCCCCCACCCCAGATTTTCAAAGCTTGTTGAAGCCAAAGACCACCACTTAAATACTGGTATTGCCCAACTGACATCTCTGGTTCTATGAAACCATTGAACTTCATACGTAACTGGAAAATGGATATTTACCCACCCCTTTATCGAGCAAATACACTCCAAGTACTTAGGTTTGTGCCAAGGTTACTGAGTTCTTCCACTGAGAGCACCACTTAGACTTCTCATGCTGGTCACTAACTTCAGTACTATTTGTTATACTAATAAATCGCGGACACAACCCACCCAAAGTAAATGCCAAACATTCCTGATTTTACTGATTAAAGTTGGTGAATATCTAGTGTCTACACGCTGAGTATTAATAAAGAAAATGCCAGTATGGATGGATATTACAATTTATGCTGCAAAGGATATCCCATAAAATAGTATGCTAGTAATATGTTTGATTAGCTACAATAAAGTGTCATTTATTTGTAATTAATATTCTCAATTAATCTGAAGTAATTATTTCTTTCATTTCCATATAGCCTTGAACAGCCGAAATGAACCAGGATACATGCGTTAGTTTGCGATATTTAAATCGTAGGCCTACCTATATCAAATGTGTTTCATTCATCTTTGTCTTTGTAAACCACATGGCATTATACAATTCCCCTACACCACAGTCATTCCCATTAGTAGTATTAGTCTCACCATACCTCCATGGTCTTACGAATAGCCATGCCCAGTGACTCACACTGGGTGTTAGTGTGTGCCTACAGTAATACATTAGTAATTACGGAGTTCAACTAACGCCTTCTTTGTGAGTCACGGATATGGGTCTCGTAGGAGTGTGAGTTGCTGTTTTTTTTTTTTTTTTCTGTTAGTTTTAGTTTGCGGGCGCGTGCAATTTAATTTTCGTTTTTGTTTTTTCTGGTTCTCGCTCTGGTTTTTGTGTTTTTTTTTTTTTCTTTTTCTTTGTCTTTGTCTAGGCGTCTGCTTTTTCTTCGTTTTGGTTTTGACTGCCTATGAGTCGGATAGAGATAGGCTTTTGGCTCTTTTTGTTGTGGTGTGCACTCTCTTGTGTTTTGGGTGGGGAGGTGGGGTGGGTGTCGGTACGGGTGGTTTTCGGTTTGAGGTATTCCTTCTGTTCTATTTCGCTGCTTTTATCCGTTATTGTTAGTTTGCGTTTATGCCTCATTATGCGTCTTATTTTGCGTTAGATGGGGGCGGGTTTGGAGTTGGGTGGGGGTTGGGTGGGGTCTGTGTGGCATCATCCTTTGTCGATCTCTTGTCCTTTTTCAATTCTTTTTTACTTGCTGGTTACTTGACGCTGTGTAGGTGTGGTACCTTTCTTTTTTATTCATAGTCTTTCGTTTTGTTTATCGCTGTTTTTTCATCGCTTATTTCATATGGGTTGTCTTTTACTTTTGGTCTATAGGTGTTGTTCTTGATGTGAGTTCCTTGTTTTCTTTCTTTTGTCTCCTTCGTTTGGTTGGTTGCTTCCCACTGCGTGCGCCATGTATGTATTGATTGTTTCTGTTTGGTTTTGTGTTTTGTTTTTTTTTTCATGCTTTCGTTTGTTACGATCTTTTTCGTTTTTCTATTTGGTGTGTTGTCTCATCCCATAGGCTACGCTCGCCTGGCCAGTATATGGTCTTGCCTTTCCTTGTAGGCTGTATTCTAGGTTTTTTACCAGTATTGGTTCCAGTCCATTGACAAGTGTTTTTTCGGTTGCATATTGCGATGCGTTTTTGTTTTACTTTTGCGACTCTTGTTTTGTTGTATTGTTCTTTTTTTCTTGTTGTCTTCTTGTTTTGTTTTTCTGGTGCCCTGGTGAGTTGTTTCATGGCCTGGGGCAAGTTATGTTTTCTGTTCTTGTAGTGTCGGGTGCGGCGTTGTTTTTTTTATTTAAGGCATTTTAAAATGCAATCTATTGTCATCAATTACTAGGCTGTTATCTCACTATGTGGCAAATTTAATCCTATGTGGAACCGGTACTGTTTCACTATTTTTTCCGTTCGTTTTCTTTTGACCTTTCCTTAACCCCAACCCTATCCGCACGTTCGTGGTAGCTTAGTCTCTTATCACGTCTGCGACAAGGACTCCGGTGAACCCCTGTCAAATACTGCAACCCGTTCACCCTTCAAGTTGATTATAGTACGTCTTAACTTCATGAACCAAGGGAATATGTTGTTCCCTTCTACACCTGCTCAGTTATGTACATACTTTACACACAACTATACCAACAAAGAAAGATAATCCCTATTTTTCCCTGAAGGTGCATAGTTTAAGCAACTTCAAGATCAAGGCACCTTTGTAAACAAACGACGCTTTAATAGAGTTATAAACCACTGATATGCCCACCCTCTCGCCCCGGGTGACCTATGCGGGCTAAATACCGCCAAGCGCACTGAACTATAGGTATGACCCATTGACCTAACACCGCAGCTGTCTGTTATGCGAATACCTGACAAACGAATCAGCCGGATTATCAAACTATTGTAACGAAATTTATTATCTATTCTACCGTGGTTTATCGCCCACAAAATAGAAAGGGGCTCTTTCATTCCGCTATGAGGTATTTGAGTGTGAAACTTGGTGAATCGGAAGTTGATTAGATGACGTCATCGTTCAACCCCATCCCAACACACAAAGTAAATACCACCTTTGCTATTCTTGAAAAGTTAACTCCAGACATAGTACTTCAGTTTCTGAGCGAAAGATGTATAATAAATCAACTTAACACACAAAACATCAATCTACAAACGTAGGCCACAAAGTTTACTGCCTAAAGATGTATCGTAAAAACTTACGTGTGTCTCTACTCAAGTATACCAAAATATGCGAAACGTAACACTGGGATGGCAAGTAAGGAAGCTTCGATACGCCATTGTGTTCTACTGCGACGATTCTGCAAAAGTACTTTCCTACGCCACTGAGAGAGTATATAGCAGCTCAGTGGTTGTACAATATTTGTCAAAGTCTACGCATATGGAAGACATTCTGGAATTCTCATTATGTCCCCAAATATATCATATTGGCTCCTTAATTTCAATACACTTTTCCTCATATGAATGATATCCCCTCAACCCCACCCACAATTGTGTTATGATATTGCTACAATGCTTATAATACCATCGATATATACTCTGAAATTATTGAGTACACTGTTATATTTATGTCATGTGATTCCAGGAAATT